>JZKD02S1662067.1:18933-53507 GCA_000966675.3 Picea glauca
TGAGACACCTTGGAATTTTTTCTCAAATGTTTTGTATATGATGTTTCAAAAGGAAATCCTTGGAGGGTATTTAGTATATGGATCAAGGTACTTGAGGTTAAAATTTCATCTCCCGAGGATTTATAATTTCGAAGATATAGCCTGTGTATAATCGGGTTCTGGAATCATATTGAATTTAGTCATTGCAAAATTTTCTCTATAACATTTTTATGTGATGTTTCAGACCATGAAACATGGATGTTATTCATATAATTATCAAGGTACATTTGATCAAACATTTAGATTCTGGGTCATCCTACTTTTGTAGATACACCCTGTGTAATCTAGGGTAGTTGATTAGTCATATTAACTAGTCTCAAATAGTTGTTCCAGGGAAAACAATGATTTATTATTCAGTGAGTATACAAATTAAGTGAGATTAGTTACATTGGAAAGTGGACAATATTTAGTATTTCGGGTGCAAGTTCCAGAATCAAATATCAAATATTGTGCTCTTGGAACAATTTACAAGTACACTCTCCTGGAAGGGCCAAACATCAACAAGGTGTGGGGAAGTTACCATAAATTCCACTTGGCACATACAATTTTGATAAGAGCTATGGAATGTTAGAGAATATGTATCAAATAATTATAGAACAAAATTCTAGACCCATAGGGGCTGAAATTTTGGAGATATAGCAAAAACAACATCATCTAGCAGAACCAACTCCAAATCAAGGTTTAAAATGTGCGTTTATTTTTGGAATTTTTCATATATTTTGACTATAACATTCAATTGGGGTGATTCAAAAGATATAATAAAGTGGGATACAATGAGTATCACATAAAGTTGAGATAATCTTAGGTATTTTTCCATACAAACATATTCCAATGTTTATAAACATAGGAGCTATCGTTACTTATGAACACTACAACACATGGACTATGTGGTTCTTCCATGTACCTATAGTATACCAGAAGGCCCCTTTCAAAAGGTTTCACATTATACAACACTACTACAGATATGAGCTCTCACGTACCTTTCATATATCGGGAGACCCCCCACAATCCTAAGACTTACCGAGTAAACATTGTGGCCATCTTGTTGCTATAGTACATCAAGAACAACACTCAGGGATATCACTCTCTAGTACCTAGGTAGTTGGATAGTATGGCTAAGGGCATGGTCAAGCATCCTTAGTTAGTGCCATGATATATTGGTCCGAGTACTATTGTTGCATCGCACAGATATATCAAAGAGCTATAACACCTAACACTCCCTTATCTGTGAGGACCGTTTCCTAATCCAATTAGGAATTCCTACCTTGCAGTGATACTTGGCCAACATGCCACCAAAAAAGGGAACTTATACACCAAATAATCCTTCAGATAATCCTACTTGGAATCTTGATGAAGGTGAAGAATTGTGCATGGACATAAATGATTTACAAAAGAAGGTTGTAACCAAAAATGAAATACAAGGGATGATGGATTCAACTGAAGCTAAGTTGGAAGCAATAATGAATACTAATATGGATGGTTTAGAAAGGGATATCATGTAAGGATTGAAAAATTTCCTAATAGAGAGTTCACCGAAAAGTGATAATATATCCCTTGAAATTCATGACGAGGAAACATGGAAGATGAATCAATACTAGAGAAAATCGAACTTTTGGTTGAATACCAACCGCTTTCCTAAGATCGATATGAGGAAGTTTGATAGAAAGGATCCAATCACATGGATACTCCATATGGAGAAGTTCTTTGATCTACATGATGTGCCACACACACAAGAGGTACAAATTGTGTCTTTATATTTAGAACCCAATCAATTTGTGTGGTATCTATGGCTTTGTTCTCACAAATCACTTGTCACTTGGAAAATTTTCACAGAAGAAATGATAGCACACTATGAGGATACAAGGAGAAATACCTTCTTCACCCAATTGATAAATCTCAAGCAAAAGGGTTCAATTGTGGAGCACATTGAGAAATTCCAAAGATTTAATATAAAGGTAACATATATTCCATATGAGCACCTCATTAGGAACTTTAAAGTATAACAGTCAACATGAGTTTCACCTTTGGGAACCCAAATAATTGGAGAATTCGTTCAGGGTGGCGAGAAATGTTGAAAGTAAAAATATGTCTATGGCTACTAGAAGGAACACTCCAAACATCTATTGATATAATAATGTTCCTTCGTCTAAAACACCTCAACCTACAAGGTTGACACCTCAACAATTTGAGTAAAGAAAAGAATAAAAGGTTTATGATTTAATTGTGACAACAAGTACAGTAAGGGACATAAGTGTGGTGAGAAGAAATTATTATTCATTGATTGTGAGGAGGAAGAAGAACAAGAACAAGAACCATCTCAAGATGAAAACATAGAATAGATTTCTTCTGAAGAATTTAGTCCCACCATATCATATAATGCATTAGATTGAATTATCACTCCTCAAACCCTCAATATCGAAGGATATATCAAAAAGAAAAAGGTAATAGTCCTAATTGATTATGGTAGTACTCATAATTTCATTCACTATAAATTATCCAAAGCTCTCAATTGCTTTATATATCCATCACCATAGTTTCAAGTAATGATTGCAAATGGAGGAAGTATCAATTGCTCAGGAAAATTGCATAAGATCATTCTTACTATGGGGGAATATGTAATGAATATTCCAATTATTGCTATACCCATGGGTGGTGTTGATGTCATACTAGGAGTCCAATGGTTGCAATCATTGGGGACAATGGATTTTAATTTTCAATAACTTTTCATGAAATGTTCATTGGAAGGAAAGGAAATTGAGTTAAGGGGTATCAATGATAAGCTCTAATGGGACAAAAAAAGTATTGAAAAAGGGGCATCAACGTGTAATTATACAACTATGCTCAGTAGATGTTCAAACATCTAGGGCATCTACTCCTCTAGATTTCCAAGGGATTATTGATAAGGATTAAAAATTATTTGAAGATATTCCTAGAGTATTCCACCCACTCGCAATCATGATCATGCTATTCACCAAATTCCTTGGAGTGTTCCTCCTAACATCAGGCCTTACAGATACCCTTATTCCTGGAAGAGTGAAATTGAGTATATGGTTGAACAAATGTTAGAGGATGACATTATTAGACTAACAAAAGTTCTTACTCTGGACTGGTGGTAATGGTACTCAAGAAACAGGGCTCGTGGCACATCTGTCCAGATTATAGAGAGATCAACATGATCACTGTTAAAGATAATTTTCCCATTCCCGTCATTGATGGATTTTTAGATGAGATACATGGAGAAATATAGTTCACAAAGTTGGATCTCCATTTAGGGTATCATCAGATTAGAATGAAGGAAGAATATATCCGAAAAAAAAATCTAAAATCATGTAGGCCATTATGAATTTTGTATCATGCCTTTTGGCCTTACGACTGCACCTTCCACATTCCAAGGGTTGATGAATTCCATTTTCAAGCCTTTCCTTCAAAAAAAAATTTTAGTATTTTTTGATAATATACTAATCTATAGCAAGTCTTGGGAGGATCATGTTTGACATGTTGACAGGGTGCTACAACTAATAGAGGAGAAAAAACTATATGCCAAACCATCCAAATGTTTGTTTGGGGTGAAGTAAGTAGAGTATTTGGGTCATATTGTATCTCATGAATATTTCAAGGTAGACCCTAACAAGATTAAGGCCATGATGGAATGGATGATTCTCAAAACATTGAAGAATCTTAGAGGATTTTTGGATTTGACATGTTAATACTGCAAGTTTGTTTGGAACTATGGAAGAACAACAAGACCTTCAATGAAATTAAATAATAAGGATGCATTTTCATGGAATCCAGAGGAAACTCAATCTTTTGAACAACTTAGGTGATGTGAAAAGATCCTGCCTTAACCACAACAAACTTAAAAAAAACTTTATTTTTGAATGCGATGCCTCAGGAAATGAAATTGGTGTTTCTCTAATGCGAGAAGGAAGACCCCTTGATTTTTAAATTCAGAAACTCAAGGGAGAGGAATTACACAAACCCATTTATGAGAATGAAATTATGGAAATACTACATGCATTGAAGCAATGGCACCCTTACCTAATAGGTAGTCACTTCAAGGTCAAAACAGGTAATGATAGTCTTAAATACTTCTTGGAACAAAGAATGTCTTCAGAATAACAACAAAAATGGGTGACCAAGATGTTGGGTTATGATTTTGAAATCATCTACAAAAAAGGGAAGAAAAATGTTGTCCCAGATGCACTCTCAAGAAAGGATGAATATGTTGAGTCCTTTCTTTGTGCTATATCGATCATCCAAACTAATTGGATTATAGAAGTAAGGGATGAATGGAAGAATGATGAAAACGTGTGGACTCTCATTCAAAGGTTGCAGTAGGGTTCTAGTGCATTAGATACATTTACATGGAAAAATGATTTACTATGGTACAAATATCACTTATATTTATGTAAGAAATCCCAACTAAAACAAAATGTACTCTTGGAATTGCACACCTCTTCGGTGGGAGGGCACTCAAGATTTTTGAAAACCTACCACAAGGTCAATACATAATTTTTTGGGATGGCCTTAAAATTGATGTTCAAAGGTTTTTGGAAGAGTGTTTGGTTTTCCAACAAAATAAGGTGGAAAAAATTAAGACCCCGGGTATTTTACAACCATTTTCCATCCCAAGTCAGTGTTGGGAGGAGGTTTCCATGGATTTCATCATAAGGTTACTGAAGTATGAAGGAAAGATTTTCATCATGGTGATTGTTCATATACTGGCCGAGTATGCACACTTTTGTGCACTCTCTCATCCTTTCAAATACAATACATTTTCCATCGCATTCATGTAGACAATTCAAAAGATAGATGTAATCCCAAATATTATTGTAAGTGACATAGATCCCATCTTCAATAGACATTTTTGGAGAAAATTGTTTTCTTGTTTGGGTCCTCAATTGGCTCGTAGCTCATATTATCATCCTCAATCTTATGGACAAACTGAGATAGTGAAATTTTTTTTGTAAGGCTACCTTCATTTCTTTGTCTATAATAAACAAAACCCATGGTTGAGGTGGTTACCCTTGGAAGAATGGTGGTATAACACTTCCTTTCATACTGCAACAAAAATGAAACCATTTATGGAACTCTATGGATATCACCCACCTTCCATCACTTGTTTTTTAAAATAAAAATATAAGATTCAAGCAGTGGAATATCACAGTGAGCATCAACAACAATTTCTCCAACTCTTAAAGGGAAACCTCACCATGGAACAAAATAGAATGAAACAACAAGCAGATCAACGTCCTAGTGAAAGAAGTTTTGAGGTAGGGGATTGGGTATTTTTAAGACTACAACCATATAAAAAAAATTCCCTCAAGCAAGATAATAAATATAACAAATTATCACCAAATTACTATGGCCCTTATACGGTATTGCAAAATATTGGTACTATGGCATACAAATTGGATTTTCCTACATCTTTGCGAGTACACCCAATTTTCCATGTTTCATGCTTAAAGATAGTTATAGGTGACAAGATCCCAGTTCAAACTATATTTCCAGAACTTGATGAGAAAGGAAAAATCATATTGGATCCTGAAGCTATCACTGACACAAGAATTCACCAGCTGAGGAATAGATCCATTTCAGAGTATCTCATTAAGTGTAAGAAACTACCTACTGAAGATTCCACTTGGGAAGATGATACTTTTATACAGAAGCATCCATAATTACTCAAGCAATTCAGAAAACACTTGTCTAAAGGGGAGGGGCATGTTAATCCCTAAATAGTGGCACATTACCCCTTAATTTGGGAACATTACATTAGTATTGTTATTTTATTTATGTCAGATTGGGTCCATTAGTTGTGATTGTACCTTCTAGTCTCCCATATATACCAAGGAGACGTTTTCATTTGGAATCATCTTGTATTTGTAAATTTATGTGGTGTATAAGGAGGTTTCCCCCTCGAAGAGGCTTATTATATAAAATTTTCTCTTTTTCATGGAGTTGAGTACTTATTCTGAGGTTTTTATGTTATTTTGATATTTGGTTCTTAACACCAAGATTGATGAATATTATTCATATTTTGACCAGTATAATTTAAAATTTGTAGAAGAAATCAGGGGGTTTGATCCTAACATCATTTTTATAACCATATGATATCAGTTGGAATGGGTCCTACATTAGTTAATACCCTTATATTTGGAGAATAATAAGGTGATATTCATGACCCTCTTGTTCAAGATACTAAGAAATTTTTCTGGTTATATAGAGACCATAGTGAGTACTGCAGAGTATTATAAGAAAAGAGGGAAAACCTCAAGTGAAAGAAGTGACCAGTCTCCCATTTTTTCTCATAGAAGTGTTTTGCCTAAATTAAATCCTCAGTATGCAGTGGATCAACAAACAAAAACCTCAAATAATACTTCAGACGATCATGGAGAGAAAAATCCTCCTTAAGGAAATTTAGAAAACCCTCATAAATTTAAAGTGAAAAGGAAAAGAATTAATTATCATCAGGGAGAGGAAGAAAAAAACATACCTGAAAATGATATTTCACTTGATGATATGGATTTAGATTTTGATATTGAAAATATCCAGTTCCCAGACGAAGATGACATGTACAAGAGAATGTACTATTTGTTTTTGCACTTGTTGTCTAGGATGAATTCTTTTATGATGAAGAAAAATTTTCTGTACATAATGAATTATTTGATAATTTTTTGAGGAAATTAATCTTTGAAAGAAATTTGAAGAATAAAAAGGGAAAATATTGTTTCACCATTTATCTTACAGATATGCTTACATCAAAAGTACATTCAATTCATATGGCTATAGGGGATGCTCTATGTATCTCAATAGTCGCTATGGAGAAAGAAAATATCACGCTTAAGGAAAGAATCAAAGAATTGGAAGAAAATTTTATGTGTACATCTATATTGGCCACTCCTGTTTCTATGGTTCAATCTAAAAATATTATTCAAAGAACCCCTGATTCAATTTTTAGACTGAAAGGAATCTCAATCTTACTCATTGCTATTCAACATTTCATGGAGGAAAATATAAAGAAAATAATGTCACTTATTTTAGATATATGGGATTTGGAGAAAAGTTTTTCTTCTCTTGGGCTTAGAATACAAAATACTAAAGAATATTTGAATTCATATTTAAAAAATGATGAAGGATTTCTTACAAATGGGGTTGCCATGTTTTCTTCAAAAGTCTCGATAATGATGGAACAAAGGAGAAAAAAAGAAGATCTGCCTTCTCAAATCCACGTGAAACAATTGAAAGTGTGTTGGATTGAAAGGATTAATACATTAAGAGGATTACTAAGTCCATTCAATGAATTATCACACAAAATATTGAGGCATATTCAAAATTTATTGGGTTAGATATTATAGGTACTACTATTGAAGTGGCAAATCAAAACTTGATATCTAATTTGATTCTCCTGACTAGACAATAGTTTGAGGAGTAAGTTGAAACCTTGATAAATTTATTCAGAAAAATTTGATAGTATGGTGGAATATACTTATGATGGCATCGACAACTGACTTTGGAATATACAAATAGAAATGAAGACATGGAAACTACATTAAAAAATGTATCTATTGACCATAGAGAAATTGAAAGAGAATTATTTAATATCAAAGTCAAGAAGTAATTAATTGTTGCTCCTTTAAGGGAATATATTCAAGAATGGTTAAAAAAAAATTAATCAAGATTTCTGATATTCCAATAGAAGAAGTCGCAACCAACCACATAACCACAATGAGAAAAGATACAAAATGCACATCAGCAATAAAATGAAAGAGAAAGAGACTCCATCATAGTAAGTATATCCTAATTACATACTTTCTTCCTTCTCAAAATTCATCCAGTTGTATTTATCTTTTCATTAGAAAAATATAAATGAATTTTGATAACTTTCTTTTGTCTTCTTTTCATATCTCGTTGCTCGAGCTTTGTTCCTCATTCTTCCCTCTTCGTCATATTTCTTGAAAATATTTTTTTTGTCCACGGGAGCCCTAATCCTAGTCCATTTATGGATGAATTTTTTTAAATTTCTAAGATTGTAACAAACAATATTATTTTTTGAGAAATTCCATAGAACTACTTTAGAGATGATTTTGATTATATTTTTTAACTCTGAGTTTTGAGTATAAGATATTTGAAATTGACTTATCAAAATCTTCTTTTCATCTTAATAAGTAATACTCTTTCAAAGTTCTCTTGTGCAATTGGACCATTTCCTTTTATTTTGAATGTGATCATAAAATTTATTAGGATGTGATGGATGTGAGGATCTTATCATTTTCTATGTTTTCTACAATGTGTGATGTTTGAGGTTCCTGGTCCACTTCTCAGGAACTCTCCATATATATTTGTTTTCTAGCAATTTGTATTTTCTTGAGATATAAAGATTTAGATTCTTTCATTTGATATAATACTATATTATTTTGGATATCAAGTATTTAAATAAGATATTTAGCCCAAGAGGATTACCACCTCTATAAAAATGTAGGAGGATTAATATCCTCGTGAGGTTGTCGTTTCATTCTAAAAAATTAAAACGTCAACATTTTTGGCGATCATACTAGGAAAAATACATAAAGTTGGTACTAAATCAAGATTTTCTATGACTTTGCCTCAACTTAATCAACCCCAATTAGAAATTGGATTGGGAAACCAAAGACGTATTCTGCATCAATTATATAATCTTGTATTGACAATAGCCCAAACTCTAGAAGAATTGGAAAGATCTTGGCAGATTCTTGTCCAAGAGGAAGAAAGAGAAATCCTTAGAAGACAAAGAAGAGTTGAAAGAAAAATTCAAAGAAATAAAACACAAAATAGAAATTGAAACTAGACGAGTATAAAGGACTAGTAACTAGAAGTAAAAGTAATAAGTTGTGCATACCATAAATTAAACAACATCCTTTTGAAGAAAATAAGAAAGATGAAATTATGGGTGATAGAGAGGAAATATGAGAGGAAAGACATGAATACATACATGAAGAGAGAAGAGAAGAGATATATGAAATAACAAGAAATGAAATAAGGGTAATATACTCACTTCTTAACCTCTGAGGAGAACAACATGAGCTTCCCATTCTTCCAAAGGGGACATTGAAGACATTTTTGGGTGATGGAGAAATTGATCCTAAAATACATATGGATATATTGTTGGATATTTGTGATTTTCATCTCATTTAACATGATGATGTGATGGTAATATTATTTCTTCATACACCAGATGGTCAAGATTATGAATGGTATATGCATTTTCCTACAAGGTCAATCTCATCATTTGATGATCTTGAAACAATGTTTTTAAAAATGTTTTCTCCACCAGTGGATTACCATACTCTTATTACATAATTTACTCAAATATGTCTAATAAAGAATGAGAGAATTCATGATTTTAATTTGAGATTCAATAAAACATTGAATAAAATACCAGAAGAACAAAATCCAAATGATCCAGTATTTTTTGGTTGTTATAAGAATGCAATGTCTTCCAATGTAAAGTTTTTCGTTAGAGATTCTCAAATTGAAACCTTAAATGGAGAAATGGAAAAATATATAGAAATGGAAGAGATAATGTTGGAAACAATATCGAACCCTGATGTTATTCTTGGAAGAGTCAAAAGGAAAATGGACAATTTGTGTATTATAAATCAAGAAGCCTCAAGGTCAAAGAAGAATGAAGAATAAGAAACAAATAATATTGAAAATCAAGGAGTTGGCGGAGGTATCTTGAAAGGGACCATCCCAAATGTAAAAAGTGATCCTACTATAGCACAAGAAACTAGATATAGTATGGATATTACACAAATGAACAAAACCATTAGGTAGATGCAAAAATGAAATAACTAGACTAAGAAGAAATTAACATTCTGTGCATAATCAAAGAATTTATGTTCTAGAACAAAGAATAAATCTTTCCCAAGAACATAGAACAATAATGGAGAATAATGATGACCGAAAAAGACAGAGAATCCAAAGGGCACCAAATCCTAATGTAGTAATACTTAAAGAAGCTCATGATGAACTAATTATTTATCAATGAGATGACTATATTCAAGAAGAAATTCTTGAATCTGTACAGATGGATGAATGAGAGTAATATATTTATATATTTAAAGAATATGAAGAAAATAAGATCTCTCAAGAAAATGTTTTCCAAACACAGACCCAAGAAAATAAATCCGAACCAAAGGAAAATATTGAAAAAGAAAAAGAGAAAGAAAAGTAAAAAGAGAAGAATAAATCAAGCAGTATAGAAACTAAGGATTTTAAGTCCGCCTTAGATGATGTATAATGTAGTTGTTGATATTATAAAATTGAGAATTACTTTTCCTTTCATGGAGGTGGTGAAAATCCCACACTAGAGAGAAAAGATTGTCAAAATTTTAGATGAACTAGGAAGTAGAATGGAGGATATTGTTGCAATTCCAAGGAAAAATCATACTATGTTGACTGTCAAGATGAGAGGAAAAGTTACACCTTTTTATCTTTCAATCGAAAATCATGACATTATTCTTTAGAATTGTTTGGTATATTCTAGAGAGATGAATAATATCATGCCTTTGGCAGTAATGGAATCACTTGGTATGAGTTGTACCAAATACTATGAAACAAGTGAAAGTATTTATGCAATTGACTCTAGAAAAGTGCATGTGTATGGAGAGATCAAGGAATTCTATGCTTGGATCATTGTTTCTCTTCATATTATCACATTTTTCGCTATTATAGTGGTTGATCTTCCTCCAGCATATGGAATAGTCCTCAAAATAGATTGGTATTTAATGATTGAGGGTTATATCATGAATCATGGTAGTTGCATGATGTTTCCAAACAAATATGGGACAATGATCAAGGTTCCTCTTGATCCTAGAAATAAAATTTAATTTAAGAAGAAGGAGAATGAATTAAAACAAGATTATGTGGATGTGGGTATTAGAAATTGGAAATTATGCTATACTTGATTTGGAGCAGTCAAAAAATTTTAAACAAGAAGGTGACTCTTTTACTAGATTTTGGAGAATGTCATTTGATGGTGAATGCTCAAGGAACAATGTTGGAATTGTGCTCAAAAGTCCTAATAAAATCATATATCCACATGTCATAAGACTAGAATTTACATGCATCATCAATGAAGTAGAATGCAAAGCATTAATCCAAGGCATGATCCTAGCATTAGAAATGAAACTTTTACACTTTATTGTAACTAGTGGCTCTGAACTGGTTATAAATCAAGTCATCCAAAGATATATTATTAAGAAAGAAAAACTCAAATTATATGTGAAAAGAGTGAATGAAATGATGGAGAATTTTAGTTCATTTAACATATCATTCATCCCTAGAGAAAAGAATCAAAAGGAATATTCATTAGCACTTGTTGCTTCACTATCCAATCCCAAGATGTTCAAAGAAAAAATTCATTCCAAGTTAAATGAATTTTTAGACCCTCAGTGCTAGAAAATCTAGAATACCTTCAAGTATTTGAAACCGATGAGAAATTGAATGATTTTTTGTCTAATGAAAATGGTTGTAAGGAAGATGATGAAAATGTTTCCCTTGTTCCAAAATATTGCGTTAATTCTGAATCTCTTTTTATAAGAGATGACCAAGAAAAAACTATCATAGAACTAGTATCAGTGCATAAGGTGCAAGAAACAAGGTAGATAAATATTGGAACTGAAAACTCCCCTAAGTATGTGAATCTTGGAATTGATTGCAAGCTAGAAGAAGTTTCTCAATTCACTTCCTTATTAAAATAATATTTTNTCATGTAGACAATTCAAAAGATAGATGTAATCCCAAATATTATTGTAAGTGACATAGATCCCATCTTCAATAGACATTTTTGGAGAAAATTATTTTCTTGTTTGGGTCCTCAATTGGCTCGTAGCTCATATTATCATCCTCAATCTTATGGACAAACTGAGATAGTGAAAAAAAATTTGTAAGGCTACCTTCGTTTCTTTGTCTCTGATAAACAAAAACCATGGTTCAGGTGGTTACCCTTGGAAGAATGGTGGTATAACACTTCCTTTCATACTGCAACAAAAATGAAACCATTTATGGAACTCTATGGATATCACCCACCTCCCATCACTTGTTTTTTAAAATAAAAATCTAAGATTCAAGCAGTGGAATATCACATTGAGCATCAACAACAATTTCTCCAAATCTTAAAGGGAAACCTCACCATGGAACAAAATAGAATGAAACAACAAGAAGATCAACGTCCTAGTGAAAGAAGTTTTGAGGTAGGGGATTGGGTATTTTTAAGACTACAACCATATAAAAAAATGTCCCTCAAGCAAGATAATAAATATAAAAAATTATCACCAAATTACTATGGCCCTTATACGGTATTGCAAAATACTGGTACTATGGCATACAAATTGGATTTTTCTGCATCTTTGCAAGTACACCCAATTTTCCATGTTTCATGCTTAAAGATAGTTATAGGTGACAAGATCCCAGTTCAAACTATATTGCCAGAACTTGATGAGAAAGGAAAAATCATATTGGATCCTGAAGCTATCACTGACACAAGAATTCACCAGATGAGGAATAGATCCATTTCAGAGTATCTCATTAAGTGTAAGAAACTACCTGCTGAAGATTCCACTTGGGAAGATGAGACTTTTATACAGAAGCATCCATAATTACTCAAGCAATTCAGAAAACACTTGTCTGAAGGGGAGGGGCATGTTAAGCCCTAAATAGTGGCACATTACCCCTTAATTGGGGAACATTACATTAGTATTGTTATTTTATTTATGTCAGATTGGGTCCATTAGTTGTGATTGTACCTTCTAGTCTCCCATATATACCAAGGAGACGTTTTCATTTGGAATCATCTTGTATTTGTAAATTTATGTGGTGTATAAGGAGGTTTCCCCCTCGAAGAGGCTTATTATATAAAATTTTCTCTTTTTCATGGAGTTGAGTACTTATTCTGAGGTTTTTATGTTATTTTGATATTTGGTTCTTAACACCAAGATTGATGAATATTATTCATATTTTGACCAGTATAATTTAAAATTTGTAGAAGAAATCAGGGGGTTTGATCCTAACATCATTTTTATAACCATATGATATCAGTTGGAATGGGTCCTACATTAGTTAATACCCTTATATTTGGAGAATAATAAGGTGATATTCATGACCCTCTTGTTCAAGATACTAAGAAATTTTTCTGGTTATATAGAGACCATAGTGAGTACTGCAGAGTATTATAAGAAAAGAGGGAAAACCTCAAGTGAAAGAAGTGACCAGTCTCCCATTTTTTCTCATAGAAGTGTTTTGCCTAAATTAAATCCTCAGTATGCAGTGGATCAACAAACAAAAACCTCAAATAATACTTCAGACGATCATGGAGAGAAAAATCCTCCTTAAGGAAATTTAGAAAACCCTCATAAATTTAAAGTGAAAAGGAAAAGAATTAATTATCATCAGGGAGAGGAAGAAAAAAACATACCTGAAAATGATATTTCACTTGATGATATGGATTTAGATTTTGATATTGAAAATATCCAGTTCCCAGACGAAGATGACATGTACAAGAGAATGTACTATTTGTTTTTGCACTTGTTGTCTAGGATGAATTCTTTTATGATGAAGAAAAATTTTCTGTACATAATGAATTATTTGATAATTTTTTGAGGAAATTAATCTTTGAAAGAAATTTGAAGAATAAAAAGGGAAAATATTGTTTCACCATTTATCTTACAGATATGCTTACATCAAAAGTACATTCAATTCATATGGCTATAGGGGATGCTCTATGTATCTCAATAGTCGCTATGGAGAAAGAAAATATCACGCTTAAGGAAAGAATCAAAGAATTGGAAGAAAATTTTATGTGTACATCTATATTGGCCACTCCTGTTTCTATGGTTCAATCTAAAAATATTATTCAAAGAACCCCTGATTCAATTTTTAGACTGAAAGGAATCTCAATCTTACTCATTGCTATTCAACATTTCATGGAGGAAAATATAAAGAAAATAATGTCACTTATTTTAGATATATGGGATTTGGAGAAAAGTTTTTCTTCTCTTGGGCTTAGAATACAAAATACTAAAGAATATTTGAATTCATATTTAAAAAATGATGAAGGATTTCTTACAAATGGGGTTGCCATGTTTTCTTCAAAAGTCTCGATAATGATGGAACAAAGGAGAAAAAAAGAAGATCTGCCTTCTCAAATCCACGTGAAACAATTGAAAGTGTGTTGGATTGAAAGGATTAATACATTAAGAGGATTACTAAGTCCATTCAATGAATTATCACACAAAATATTGAGGCATATTCAAAATTTATTGGGTTAGATATTATAGGTACTACTATTGAAGTGGCAAATCAAAACTTGATATCTAATTTGATTCTCCTGACTAGACAATAGTTTGAGGAGTAAGTTGAAACCTTGATAAATTTATTCAGAAAAATTTGATAGTATGGTGGAATATACTTATGATGGCATCGACAACTGACTTTGGAATATACAAATAGAAATGAAGACATGGAAACTACATTAAAAAATGTATCTATTGACCATAGAGAAATTGAAAGAGAATTATTTAATATCAAAGTCAAGAAGTAATTAATTGTTGCTCCTTTAAGGGAATATATTCAAGAATGGTTAAAAAAAAATTAATCAAGATTTCTGATATTCCAATAGAAGAAGTCGCAACCAACCACATAACCACAATGAGAAAAGATACAAAATGCACATCAGCAATAAAATGAAAGAGAAAGAGACTCCATCATAGTAAGTATATCCTAATTACATACTTTCTTCCTTCTCAAAATTCATCCAGTTGTATTTATCTTTTCATTAGAAAAATATAAATGAATTTTGATAACTTTCTTTTGTCTTCTTTTCATATCTCGTTGCTCGAGCTTTGTTCCTCATTCTTCCCTCTTCGTCATATTTCTTGAAAATATTTTTTTTGTCCACGGGAGCCCTAATCCTAGTCCATTTATGGATGAATTTTTTTAAATTTCTAAGATTGTAACAAACAATATTATTTTTTGAGAAATTCCATAGAACTACTTTAGAGATGATTTTGATTATATTTTTTAACTCTGAGTTTTGAGTATAAGATATTTGAAATTGACTTATCAAAATCTTCTTTTCATCTTAATAAGTAATACTCTTTCAAAGTTCTCTTGTGCAATTGGACCATTTCCTTTTATTTTGAATGTGATCATAAAATTTATTAGGATGTGATGGATGTGAGGATCTTATCATTTTCTATGTTTTCTACAATGTGTGATGTTTGAGGTTCCTGGTCCACTTCTCAGGAACTCTCCATATATATTTGTTTTCTAGCAATTTGTATTTTCTTGAGATATAAAGATTTAGATTCTTTCATTTGATATAATACTATATTATTTTGGATATCAAGTATTTAAATAAGATATTTAGCCCAAGAGGATTACCACCTCTATAAAAATGTAGGAGGATTAATATCCTCGTGAGGTTGTCGTTTCATTCTAAAAAATTAAAACGTCAACATTTTTGGCGATCATACTAGGAAAAATACATAAAGTTGGTACTAAATCAAGATTTTCTATGACTTTGCCTCAACTTAATCAACCCCAATTAGAAATTGGATTGGGAAACCAAAGACGTATTCTGCATCAATTATATAATCTTGTATTGACAATAGCCCAAACTCTAGAAGAATTGGAAAGATCTTGGCAGATTCTTGTCCAAGAGGAAGAAAGAGAAATCCTTAGAAGACAAAGAAGAGTTGAAAGAAAAATTCAAAGAAATAAAACACAAAATAGAAATTGAAACTAGACGAGTATAAAGGACTAGTAACTAGAAGTAAAAGTAATAAGTTGTGCATACCATAAATTAAACAACATCCTTTTGAAGAAAATAAGAAAGATGAAATTATGGGTGATAGAGAGGAAATATGAGAGGAAAGACATGAATACATACATGAAGAGAGAAGAGAAGAGATATATGAAATAACAAGAAATGAAATAAGGGTAATATACTCACTTCTTAACCTCTGAGGAGAACAACATGAGCTTCCCATTCTTCCAAAGGGGACATTGAAGACATTTTTGGGTGATGGAGAAATTGATCCTAAAATACATATGGATATATTGTTGGATATTTGTGATTTTCATCTCATTTAACATGATGATGTGATGGTAATATTATTTCTTCATACACCAGATGGTCAAGATTATGAATGGTATATGCATTTTCCTACAAGGTCAATCTCATCATTTGATGATCTTGAAACAATGTTTTTAAAAATGTTTTCTCCACCAGTGGATTACCATACTCTTATTACATAATTTACTCAAATATGTCTAATAAAGAATGAGAGAATTCATGATTTTAATTTGAGATTCAATAAAACATTGAATAAAATACCAGAAGAACAAAATCCAAATGATCCAGTATTTTTTGGTTGTTATAAGAATGCAATGTCTTCCAATGTAAAGTTTTTCGTTAGAGATTCTCAAATTGAAACCTTAAATGGAGAAATGGAAAAATATATAGAAATGGAAGAGATAATGTTGGAAACAATATCGAACCCTGATGTTATTCTTGGAAGAGTCAAAAGGAAAATGGACAATTTGTGTATTATAAATCAAGAAGCCTCAAGGTCAAAGAAGAATGAAGAATAAGAAACAAATAATATTGAAAATCAAGGAGTTGGCGGAGGTATCTTGAAAGGGACCATCCCAAATGTAAAAAGTGATCCTACTATAGCACAAGAAACTAGATATAGTATGGATATTACACAAATGAACAAAACCATTAGGTAGATGCAAAAATGAAATAACTAGACTAAGAAGAAATTAACATTCTGTGCATAATCAAAGAATTTATGTTCTAGAACAAAGAATAAATCTTTCCCAAGAACATAGAACAATAATGGAGAATAATGATGACCGAAAAAGACAGAGAATCCAAAGGGCACCAAATCCTAATGTAGTAATACTTAAAGAAGCTCATGATGAACTAATTATTTATCAATGAGATGACTATATTCAAGAAGAAATTCTTGAATCTGTACAGATGGATGAATGAGAGTAATATATTTATATATTTAAAGAATATGAAGAAAATAAGATCTCTCAAGAAAATGTTTTCCAAACACAGACCCAAGAAAATAAATCCGAACCAAAGGAAAATATTGAAAAAGAAAAAGAGAAAGAAAAGTAAAAAGAGAAGAATAAATCAAGCAGTATAGAAACTAAGGATTTTAAGTCCGCCTTAGATGATGTATAATGTAGTTGTTGATATTATAAAATTGAGAATTACTTTTCCTTTCATGGAGGTGGTGAAAATCCCACACTAGAGAGAAAAGATTGTCAAAATTTTAGATGAACTAGGAAGTAGAATGGAGGATATTGTTGCAATTCCAAGGAAAAATCATACTATGTTGACTGTCAAGATGAGAGGAAAAGTTACACCTTTTTATCTTTCAATCGAAAATCATGACATTATTCTTTAGAATTGTTTGGTATATTCTAGAGAGATGAATAATATCATGCCTTTGGCAGTAATGGAATCACTTGGTATGAGTTGTACCAAATACTATGAAACAAGTGAAAGTATTTATGCAATTGACTCTAGAAAAGTGCATGTGTATGGAGAGATCAAGGAATTCTATGCTTGGATCATTGTTTCTCTTCATATTATCACATTTTTCGCTATTATAGTGGTTGATCTTCCTCCAGCATATGGAATAGTCCTCAAAATAGATTGGTATTTAATGATTGAGGGTTATATCATGAATCATGGTAGTTGCATGATGTTTCCAAACAAATATGGGACAATGATCAAGGTTCCTCTTGATCCTAGAAATAAAATTTAATTTAAGAAGAAGGAGAATGAATTAAAACAAGATTATGTGGATGTGGGTATTAGAAATTGGAAATTATGCTATACTTGATTTGGAGCAGTCAAAAAATTTTAAACAAGAAGGTGACTCTTTTACTAGATTTTGGAGAATGTCATTTGATGGTGAATGCTCAAGGAACAATGTTGGAATTGTGCTCAAAAGTCCTAATAAAATCATATATCCACATGTCATAAGACTAGAATTTACATGCATCATCAATGAAGTAGAATGCAAAGCATTAATCCAAGGCATGATCCTAGCATTAGAAATGAAACTTTTACACTTTATTGTAACTAGTGGCTCTGAACTGGTTATAAATCAAGTCATCCAAAGATATATTATTAAGAAAGAAAAACTCAAATTATATGTGAAAAGAGTGAATGAAATGATGGAGAATTTTAGTTCATTTAACATATCATTCATCCCTAGAGAAAAGAATCAAAAGGAATATTCATTAGCACTTGTTGCTTCACTATCCAATCCCAAGATGTTCAAAGAAAAAATTCATTCCAAGTTAAATGAATTTTTAGACCCTCAGTGCTAGAAAATCTAGAATACCTTCAAGTATTTGAAACCGATGAGAAATTGAATGATTTTTTGTCTAATGAAAATGGTTGTAAGGAAGATGATGAAAATGTTTCCCTTGTTCCAAAATATTGCGTTAATTCTGAATCTCTTTTTATAAGAGATGACCAAGAAAAAACTATCATAGAACTAGTATCAGTGCATAAGGTGCAAGAAACAAGGTAGATAAATATTGGAACTGAAAACTCCCCTAAGTATGTGAATCTTGGAATTGATTGCAAGCTAGAAGAAGTTTCTCAATTCACTTCCTTATTAAAATAATATTTTGATATATTTTCATAGAACTAAAATGATATCAAGAGATATGACAAGTATATATTCCAATTGATCCGAATTTATTTTTAGCATGAAATGAGAGCGGAGATATAATAAATAAATGCAAAAAGATATCACAGATATCCAATAATATAACACAAATGTATCAGATATGCAACCATAAACATATATATACAATAATACATGATTTCTATTAATGAAAGAAATGTACAAAGACTGTAAAAATACAGAGTGAAAGACTTTCTAGAATGGTCGCAGCTTATCTCTGAGAAGAGATGTGATAGCTACTCGCACAGGCAAGAATATGATTACAATGAGTCTCTGAAGGCCTTTTTACAATAAAATAGAATGAACAAAACCATATACATCCAAAAACCTAACCCTAGGAGATGAAGTGCCAAAATTCATGTGGGCGTCGTTTGGGTAAGTTAGTACATCAAATTCACGGGGTTGTAACTTTTCCATACGATCTTTGTTTTAGGCATATGATAGACCGTTGGAAAGGTATCGTCAAGGAGATTCATTTTGGGGGCTCAAAAATTCCTTTCGCTATAATTGAGAAGCTTGATTACGAAAAAACTTCATTTAGACCCTCAAAATGGCCTTGGAAGTTTAAAACTGCTAAAAATAGTAAATTGCCAAAATTGCCAGAAAAATATTTTGAGCCAGTTGCAAAAGGTGGGTGGCCACCGATATCAACCTAGATCAATCCTCCCTACTTAGAAATAAATTTTCTCTATTGCATTGAGTTCCCGGGGGAGAGGGAAAAGCGTTTGTTGAATCTGCATCTTGGTGGAGACGTCGTGCTCCTCAGTTTGTGGAAGTTTGTCATGAACTTGTTGAGGCTCAAGTTGTTCAAAAATTCAACCTACATGAGGGGACGATGTGCAGAAGGAATATTTTCTCTTNGGGAACATTACATTAGTATTGTTATTTTATTTATGTCAGATTGGGTCCATTAGTTGTGATTGTACCTTCTAGTCTCCCATATATACCAAGGAGACGTTTTCATTTGGAATCATCTTGTATTTGTAAATTTATGTGGTGTATAAGGAGGTTTCCCCCTCGAAGAGGCTTATTATATAAAATTTTCTCTTTTTCATGGAGTTGAGTACTTATTCTGAGGTTTTTATGTTATTTTGATATTTGGTTCTTAACACCAAGATTGATGAATATTATTCATATTTTGACCAGTATAATTTAAAATTTGTAGAAGAAATCAGGGGGTTTGATCCTAACATCATTTTTATAACCATATGATATCAGTTGGAATGGGTCCTACATTAGTTAATACCCTTATATTTGGAGAATAATAAGGTGATATTCATGACCCTCTTGTTCAAGATACTAAGAAATTTTTCTGGTTATATAGAGACCATAGTGAGTACTGCAGAGTATTATAAGAAAAGAGGGAAAACCTCAAGTGAAAGAAGTGACCAGTCTCCCATTTTTTCTCATAGAAGTGTTTTGCCTAAATTAAATCCTCAGTATGCAGTGGATCAACAAACAAAAACCTCAAATAATACTTCAGACGATCATGGAGAGAAAAATCCTCCTTAAGGAAATTTAGAAAACCCTCATAAATTTAAAGTGAAAAGGAAAAGAATTAATTATCATCAGGGAGAGGAAGAAAAAAACATACCTGAAAATGATATTTCACTTGATGATATGGATTTAGATTTTGATATTGAAAATATCCAGTTCCCAGACGAAGATGACATGTACAAGAGAATGTACTATTTGTTTTTGCACTTGTTGTCTAGGATGAATTCTTTTATGATGAAGAAAAATTTTCTGTACATAATGAATTATTTGATAATTTTTTGAGGAAATTAATCTTTGAAAGAAATTTGAAGAATAAAAAGGGAAAATATTGTTTCACCATTTATCTTACAGATATGCTTACATCAAAAGTACATTCAATTCATATGGCTATAGGGGATGCTCTATGTATCTCAATAGTCGCTATGGAGAAAGAAAATATCACGCTTAAGGAAAGAATCAAAGAATTGGAAGAAAATTTTATGTGTACATCTATATTGGCCACTCCTGTTTCTATGGTTCAATCTAAAAATATTATTCAAAGAACCCCTGATTCAATTTTTAGACTGAAAGGAATCTCAATCTTACTCATTGCTATTCAACATTTCATGGAGGAAAATATAAAGAAAATAATGTCACTTATTTTAGATATATGGGATTTGGAGAAAAGTTTTTCTTCTCTTGGGCTTAGAATACAAAATACTAAAGAATATTTGAATTCATATTTAAAAAATGATGAAGGATTTCTTACAAATGGGGTTGCCATGTTTTCTTCAAAAGTCTCGATAATGATGGAACAAAGGAGAAAAAAAGAAGATCTGCCTTCTCAAATCCACGTGAAACAATTGAAAGTGTGTTGGATTGAAAGGATTAATACATTAAGAGGATTACTAAGTCCATTCAATGAATTATCACACAAAATATTGAGGCATATTCAAAATTTATTGGGTTAGATATTATAGGTACTACTATTGAAGTGGCAAATCAAAACTTGATATCTAATTTGATTCTCCTGACTAGACAATAGTTTGAGGAGTAAGTTGAAACCTTGATAAATTTATTCAGAAAAATTTGATAGTATGGTGGAATATACTTATGATGGCATCGACAACTGACTTTGGAATATACAAATAGAAATGAAGACATGGAAACTACATTAAAAAATGTATCTATTGACCATAGAGAAATTGAAAGAGAATTATTTAATATCAAAGTCAAGAAGTAATTAATTGTTGCTCCTTTAAGGGAATATATTCAAGAATGGTTAAAAAAAAATTAATCAAGATTTCTGATATTCCAATAGAAGAAGTCGCAACCAACCACATAACCACAATGAGAAAAGATACAAAATGCACATCAGCAATAAAATGAAAGAGAAAGAGACTCCATCATAGTAAGTATATCCTAATTACATACTTTCTTCCTTCTCAAAATTCATCCAGTTGTATTTATCTTTTCATTAGAAAAATATAAATGAATTTTGATAACTTTCTTTTGTCTTCTTTTCATATCTCGTTGCTCGAGCTTTGTTCCTCATTCTTCCCTCTTCGTCATATTTCTTGAAAATATTTTTTTTGTCCACGGGAGCCCTAATCCTAGTCCATTTATGGATGAATTTTTTTAAATTTCTAAGATTGTAACAAACAATATTATTTTTTGAGAAATTCCATAGAACTACTTTAGAGATGATTTTGATTATATTTTTTAACTCTGAGTTTTGAGTATAAGATATTTGAAATTGACTTATCAAAATCTTCTTTTCATCTTAATAAGTAATACTCTTTCAAAGTTCTCTTGTGCAATTGGACCATTTCCTTTTATTTTGAATGTGATCATAAAATTTATTAGGATGTGATGGATGTGAGGATCTTATCATTTTCTATGTTTTCTACAATGTGTGATGTTTGAGGTTCCTGGTCCACTTCTCAGGAACTCTCCATATATATTTGTTTTCTAGCAATTTGTATTTTCTTGAGATATAAAGATTTAGATTCTTTCATTTGATATAATACTATATTATTTTGGATATCAAGTATTTAAATAAGATATTTAGCCCAAGAGGATTACCACCTCTATAAAAATGTAGGAGGATTAATATCCTCGTGAGGTTGTCGTTTCATTCTAAAAAATTAAAACGTCAACATTTTTGGCGATCATACTAGGAAAAATACATAAAGTTGGTACTAAATCAAGATTTTCTATGACTTTGCCTCAACTTAATCAACCCCAATTAGAAATTGGATTGGGAAACCAAAGACGTATTCTGCATCAATTATATAATCTTGTATTGACAATAGCCCAAACTCTAGAAGAATTGGAAAGATCTTGGCAGATTCTTGTCCAAGAGGAAGAAAGAGAAATCCTTAGAAGACAAAGAAGAGTTGAAAGAAAAATTCAAAGAAATAAAACACAAAATAGAAATTGAAACTAGACGAGTATAAAGGACTAGTAACTAGAAGTAAAAGTAATAAGTTGTGCATACCATAAATTAAACAACATCCTTTTGAAGAAAATAAGAAAGATGAAATTATGGGTGATAGAGAGGAAATATGAGAGGAAAGACATGAATACATACATGAAGAGAGAAGAGAAGAGATATATGAAATAACAAGAAATGAAATAAGGGTAATATACTCACTTCTTAACCTCTGAGGAGAACAACATGAGCTTCCCATTCTTCCAAAGGGGACATTGAAGACATTTTTGGGTGATGGAGAAATTGATCCTAAAATACATATGGATATATTGTTGGATATTTGTGATTTTCATCTCATTTAACATGATGATGTGATGGTAATATTATTTCTTCATACACCAGATGGTCAAGATTATGAATGGTATATGCATTTTCCTACAAGGTCAATCTCATCATTTGATGATCTTGAAACAATGTTTTTAAAAATGTTTTCTCCACCAGTGGATTACCATACTCTTATTACATAATTTACTCAAATATGTCTAATAAAGAATGAGAGAATTCATGATTTTAATTTGAGATTCAATAAAACATTGAATAAAATACCAGAAGAACAAAATCCAAATGATCCAGTATTTTTTGGTTGTTATAAGAATGCAATGTCTTCCAATGTAAAGTTTTTCGTTAGAGATTCTCAAATTGAAACCTTAAATGGAGAAATGGAAAAATATATAGAAATGGAAGAGATAATGTTGGAAACAATATCGAACCCTGATGTTATTCTTGGAAGAGTCAAAAGGAAAATGGACAATTTGTGTATTATAAATCAAGAAGCCTCAAGGTCAAAGAAGAATGAAGAATAAGAAACAAATAATATTGAAAATCAAGGAGTTGGCGGAGGTATCTTGAAAGGGACCATCCCAAATGTAAAAAGTGATCCTACTATAGCACAAGAAACTAGATATAGTATGGATATTACACAAATGAACAAAACCATTAGGTAGATGCAAAAATGAAATAACTAGACTAAGAAGAAATTAACATTCTGTGCATAATCAAAGAATTTATGTTCTAGAACAAAGAATAAATCTTTCCCAAGAACATAGAACAATAATGGAGAATAATGATGACCGAAAAAGACAGAGAATCCAAAGGGCACCAAATCCTAATGTAGTAATACTTAAAGAAGCTCATGATGAACTAATTATTTATCAATGAGATGACTATATTCAAGAAGAAATTCTTGAATCTGTACAGATGGATGAATGAGAGTAATATATTTATATATTTAAAGAATATGAAGAAAATAAGATCTCTCAAGAAAATGTTTTCCAAACACAGACCCAAGAAAATAAATCCGAACCAAAGGAAAATATTGAAAAAGAAAAAGAGAAAGAAAAGTAAAAAGAGAAGAATAAATCAAGCAGTATAGAAACTAAGGATTTTAAGTCCGCCTTAGATGATGTATAATGTAGTTGTTGATATTATAAAATTGAGAATTACTTTTCCTTTCATGGAGGTGGTGAAAATCCCACACTAGAGAGAAAAGATTGTCAAAATTTTAGATGAACTAGGAAGTAGAATGGAGGATATTGTTGCAATTCCAAGGAAAAATCATACTATGTTGACTGTCAAGATGAGAGGAAAAGTTACACCTTTTTATCTTTCAATCGAAAATCATGACATTATTCTTTAGAATTGTTTGGTATATTCTAGAGAGATGAATAATATCATGCCTTTGGCAGTAATGGAATCACTTGGTATGAGTTGTACCAAATACTATGAAACAAGTGAAAGTATTTATGCAATTGACTCTAGAAAAGTGCATGTGTATGGAGAGATCAAGGAATTCTATGCTTGGATCATTGTTTCTCTTCATATTATCACATTTTTCGCTATTATAGTGGTTGATCTTCCTCCAGCATATGGAATAGTCCTCAAAATAGATTGGTATTTAATGATTGAGGGTTATATCATGAATCATGGTAGTTGCATGATGTTTCCAAACAAATATGGGACAATGATCAAGGTTCCTCTTGATCCTAGAAATAAAATTTAATTTAAGAAGAAGGAGAATGAATTAAAACAAGATTATGTGGATGTGGGTATTAGAAATTGGAAATTATGCTATACTTGATTTGGAGCAGTCAAAAAATTTTAAACAAGAAGGTGACTCTTTTACTAGATTTTGGAGAATGTCATTTGATGGTGAATGCTCAAGGAACAATGTTGGAATTGTGCTCAAAAGTCCTAATAAAATCATATATCCACATGTCATAAGACTAGAATTTACATGCATCATCAATGAAGTAGAATGCAAAGCATTAATCCAAGGCATGATCCTAGCATTAGAAATGAAACTTTTACACTTTATTGTAACTAGTGGCTCTGAACTGGTTATAAATCAAGTCATCCAAAGATATATTATTAAGAAAGAAAAACTCAAATTATATGTGAAAAGAGTGAATGAAATGATGGAGAATTTTAGTTCATTTAACATATCATTCATCCCTAGAGAAAAGAATCAAAAGGAATATTCATTAGCACTTGTTGCTTCACTATCCAATCCCAAGATGTTCAAAGAAAAAATTCATTCCAAGTTAAATGAATTTTTAGACCCTCAGTGCTAGAAAATCTAGAATACCTTCAAGTATTTGAAACCGATGAGAAATTGAATGATTTTTTGTCTAATGAAAATGGTTGTAAGGAAGATGATGAAAATGTTTCCCTTGTTCCAAAATATTGCGTTAATTCTGAATCTCTTTTTATAAGAGATGACCAAGAAAAAACTATCATAGAACTAGTATCAGTGCATAAGGTGCAAGAAACAAGGTAGATAAATATTGGAACTGAAAACTCCCCTAAGTATGTGAATCTTGGAATTGATTGCAAGCTAGAAGAAGTTTCTCAATTCACTTCCTTATTAAAATAATATTTTCATATATTTTCATAGAACTAAAATGATATCAAGAGATATGACAAGTATATATTCCAATTGATCTGAATTTATTTTTAGCATGAAATGAGAGCGGAGATATAATAAATAAATGCAAAAAGATATCACAGATATCCAATAATATAACACAAATGTATCATATATGCAACCATAAACATAGATATACAATAATACACGATTTCTATTAATGAAAGAAATGTACAAAGACTGTAAAAATACAGAGTGAAAGACTTTCTAGAATGGTCGCAACTTATCTCTGAGAAGAGATGTGATAGCTACTCGCACAGGCAAGAAGATGATTACAATGAGTCTCTGAAGGCCTTTTTACAATAAAATAGAATGACCAAAACCATATACATCCAAAAACCTAACCCTAGGAGATGAAGTGCCAAAATTCATGTGGGCGTCGTTTGGGTAAGTTAGTACATCAAATTCACGAGGTTGTAACTTTTCCATATGATCTTTGTTTTAGGCATATGATAGACCATTGGAAAGGTATCGTCAAGGAGATTCATTTTGGGGGCTCAAAAATTCCTTTGGCTATAATTGATAAGCTTGATTACGAAAAAACTTCATTTAGAACCTCAAAATGGCCCTGGAAGTTTAAAACTGCTAAAAATAGTAAATTGCTAAAATTGCCAGAAAACTATTTTGAGCCAGTTGGAAAAGGTGGGTGGCCACCGATATAAACCTAGATCAATCCTCCCTACTTAGAATTTTTTTTTCTCTATTTCATTGAGTTCTCGGGGGAGAGGAAAAAGCGTTTGCTGAATCTGCATCTTGGTGAGTTGCTTGCCTTGTTGGAGACGTCGTGCTCCTCAGTTTGTGGAAGTTTGTCATGAACTTGTTGAGGCTCAAGTTGTTCAAAAATTCAACCTACATGAGGGGACAATGTGCAGAAGGAATATTTTCTCTTTGCTGCAACCTCATCGACCTGCTTCTGTTGGATAGAAAGTGCTTGGGGTGAGGTTATAGTAGTTACAATGTCCTTTTGTTCCCCTTTTGACCAGATTGTGAAGAAGCCGAATTTTGCAGTATGAGATACTACCTTGTGGCACTATTTAGGTGGAACAATAGTTAGAAATACCTTTGGTATTCTGTATATATGACCCCACTGAGAAACAATAAAACTGTGGGATTGAGACTCATAAACAGCATGGCGTCTCCACATATATGGTTGGCCCAAGAGAACATAAAAAACATCCAGTAGGGAAACATCACATAATGCCTCATCCTTGAAGGGTTGGATGTCATATGACAATCGACACTGTTGGCTGACATGGAGATCTTGTCCTTGGCGAAGCCACCTGATGTTGTATGGTTGCGGGTGTGGTGTTGTCGACAATCCCAACTGTTTGACGACCTCTGCTGAGATAAGGTTCTTCTAGCTTCTGCTATCAACAAAAAAATGTAGTGGGGTCCCCTTCACCCACATATGTGAATGAAAAAGGCACTCCCCCTCTTCAGGATCTGTTGGTTCTTCTAGTTGAATTGTTGTGGTCATGACAATAACAGTGGGGTCTGCGTCAATGATCTGTCTTTTACCAGTATTTTTAGAATCAGATTCTGAATCAGGGTTCGGCTCCTTATCTTTGATCTTGGCCACTAATGACTGTGTTGACTAACATTCATCAGTGTTGTTCCAGGGGTGTTTGTGGAAATCGCACCATTTTCCAGTGTCCTTCTTTGTCTTCCCATGGCATTTATTTTCCTATGGCCTTGACTGGTTTCAGGAGACTATTTGTTAGGGCCATCTTTGTCATACTTTGGTTGTTGCGGATTTGCAGACTCAAACTATCGTTTTTTGTGGTGCTTAAATTTATGCTCAATTTTAATAGCATATCGATAAGCAACACCGAGTGATGAGATGTCCAGAAAAATCCATTTCAATTTGGATGTATCTTCGTAGATCCCCACCGTATTTCAGAACCAAATGTCATTCAAAGTATTTGATACCTAGCTTGGTGCACAAGGTATGGAAGGTATTGGTGAACTTCAGAACTGCTTGTCCCCTCTCTTGCCGCACTATGGTCTATCTCATGTACTGGTCCTCATAGTTTCCAAAAGGGTGATATTGTTCTTTTACCGCATCCAAAAACAAATTCGAAGTGGGCTCAGCCCCATATATTTCAGACTCCTTTGTGGAACTTTTCTGCGAGTAAGTTTCCCACCAATGTTTGACATGGGGGAGAGATTTAAGGAGTGCGAAGGTGATCATTTTTCTGTCGAAAAAATTATGAATAGAGAAATAACCTTTTAATAGATTTAACCATTTGTCTAGGGTATCCACATCTATCTGACCTTCAAATATGAGAATATCAAAACTAACCTGTAACTTGAATGAGAGATGCTTCCAAAGAGGTTGTTTGATGAATATGCGCCCGTTTATATCGACAAGCATTGAAGGATGTGGGGAAAATTATCCATCATTTTGTCCCTCTATCGCGTGAGATCTTGCTCAAGCAACAAATTTATATGATCCTCTGCTCCATCATTTTTTTTTTCTTCCACCATGGATGGTTTGTTAGGCATGTGAAAGAGATTTTATTCAAGAGAGACAAGATCAAGACCCAACTTTCTATACTCAGACCTCATCAGGGACCTACATTGGAAAAAATGATCAAGAGCAACTTTCTTTGATACCACTGATCCAAATTTATTTTCGGCACCAAATGAGAGCGGAAATATAATAAAGAAATTCACAAAGATATCGTAGATATCCAATAATTAATAGAAATGTATCAGATATGCAACCATAAACACCGATATACAATAACACATGATTTCTATTAATGAAACAAATGTACAGAGACTGTAAAAATACAGAGTGAAAGACTCGCTAGAATGGTGGCAGCTTATCTATGAGAAGAGATGTGATGGCTACTCTCATTCGCAAGAAGATGATTAAAATGAGGCTCTGAAGGTCTTTATACAATAAACCAGAATGCCAAAAACTCTAGACATCCAAAAACCTAACCCTGGGAGATGAAGCGCCAAAAGTCATGTGGGCCCCGTTTGGGTAAGTTAGTACATCAACTTCTCGGGGTCGTAACTTTTGCATACGATCTTCGTTTTAGGCATATGATAGCCCACTGGAAAGGTATCACTGAGGATATTCATTTAGGAGATCATTAATTATTTTCACTATCATTGAGAATCTTTATCACAAAAAAACTTCGTTTATTCCCTCAACATGGCCCTGGATGTTTAAAACTGCTAAAAATAGTAAATTGCCAAAATTGCTAGAAAATTGTTTTGAGCCAGTTGGAAAAGGTGGGTGGCCACTGATATCCACTTGGATCAATACTGCCTCCTTAAAAATCAATGGTATCCATTTCATTGAGTTCCCAGGGGAGAGGGAAAAGCGTTTGTTAAATCTGCATCTTGGTGAGCTACTTCCCTTGTTGGAGATGTTGCATTGCTCAGTTTGTGGAAGTATGTCATGAACCCGTTGAGGTTGTTTAGAAAGTTTAGCTACATGAGGGGAGGAAGTGCAGAAGGAGTCTTTTCACTTTGCTGCAACCTCCTTGACCTATTTCTATTTGATAGAAGGTGCTTGGGGCAAGGTTGTAGTGGTTGCAGTGTCCTTTTGTTCCCCTCTTTAAAAGATTGTGAAGACGTTAAATTTTAAAGTATGAGATACTACCTTGCGACACTGTTTAGGTGGAACATTAGTCAGAAATACCTCTGGTATTTTTAAGAGGTTACCCCCTAGAGAAACAATGCCACTGCAAGGTCAAGACTCATAAATAACATGTCGTCTCCACATATATGGCTTGCCCAAGAGAACATCACAAACATATACTGGGGAACATCACATAATACCTCATCCTTGAAGGGTTGGATGTCGTATTCCAATCGACACTATTGGATGACACTAAGATCCCGTCCTTGGCCAAGCTACCCGATGTTGTATGGTTGCAGGTGTGGTGTCATCGACAATCCCAATTGTTTGACGACTTCTACTAAGATCAGGTTCTTTTGGCTTCCGATATGAACAATAAAATGCAGCGGGGTCCCCTTCATCCACATACTTGAATGAAAAAGGCTCTCCCCCTCTTCAGGATATGTTGGTTCTTTTAGTTGAATTACTGCGGTTATGACAATAGCATTGGGGCCTACGTCGATTATCTGTATTTTACCATTATTTTCAGAATCAGATTATGAATTAGGATTCAGATTCTTTTCTTTGATCTCGGCCACCAATGACTTTTTTGAGCGACATTCATCGGTGTTGTGCCAGGGGTGTTTGTGGAAATCGTACCATTTTCCAGTTTCCTTCTTTGTCTTCCCGTGACCCTTATTTTCTTGTGGCTTGGACTGGTTTTCAAGAGACTTTTTGTTACATATGTCTATGTCATACTTTGGTTGTTGTGGATTTTCATACCCAAACTCTCGTTTGTTTTGGTGCTTAAATTTATGCTCTATTTTAACAACATATCGATAAGCAGTGCCGAGTGATGAGATGTCCAAAAAATCCATTTCAGTTTGGATGTATATGTGTAGAGCCCCACAGTATTTCAGAACCAAATGTCATTCGGAGTCTTTGATACCCATCTTGGTGCGAAAGGTATGGAAGGTATTGGTGAAATCTAGAACTTATTGGCCCCTCTCTTGCTTCTGTTTGGTCCATCTCATGTACTGGTGCTCATAGTTTCCAGTAGGTTAATATTGTTCCTTTACCACATCCACAAAACAATCCCAAGTGGGCTCGACCCCATATATTCTAGACTCGTTTGTGGAACTTTTCTCCCAGTATGTTTCCCACCAATTTTTGACATGGGAGAGAGATTCAAGGAGTCCAAAGGTGTTATTTTCTCTGTCAGAAAAATTATGAATAGAGAAATAACCTTCTAACAAATTTAACCATTTGTGTAGGGCATCCGCATCTATCTGACCTTCAAATACTGGAATATCAAAATTAACCTATACCTTGAAAGGAGAGGTGCTTCCAAAGTGGTTTTTTGATGAATATGATCCCATTTCTATCAGCAGGCATTGAAGGATATGGGAACAATTCTCTATCATTTCATCCCTATGTTGCGAGAGAGCTTGCTCAAGTAACAGATTTATAGGATCGTCTACTCCATCGTTTTTATTTTCTTCTACCATGGAGGGTTTCTTAGGTGTGCGAGAGAGATTATCTTCAAGAGAGACAAGATCGAGACCCAACTTTATATACTCGGACGTCATTGGGGACGTGCACTGGGAAAAATGATCAAGAGCAGCCTGCTCTGATACCACTGAGCTGAATTTATTTTCAGCACAAAATGAGAGCAAAGATATAATAAAGAAATGCATAAAGATATCAAAGATATCCAATAATATAACACAAATGTATCAGAGATTCAACCATAAACATATATATACAGTAATACACGATGTCTATTAATGAAATAAATGTACAAAGACTGTAAAAATACAGAGTGAAAGACTTTCTAGAATGGTTGCAACTTATCTCTGAGAAGAGATGTGATAGCTACTCGCATAGGCAAGAAGATGATTACAATGAGTCTCTGAAGGCATTTTTACAATAAACTGGAATGCCCAAAACCCTATACATCCAAAAACCTAACCCTAGGAGATGAAGTGCGAAAATTCATGTGGGTGTCGTTTGGGTAAGTTAGTACATCAACTTCTCGAGGTTGTAACTATTCCATACGATCTCTATTTCAGGAATATGATAGACCGTTGGAAAGGTATCTTCAAAAAGATTCATTTTGGGGGCTCAAAAATTCCTTTTGCTATAATTGAGAAGATTGATTACGAAAAACCTTCATTTAGACCCTCAAAATGGCCCTGGAAGTTTAAAACTGCTAAAAATAGTAAATTGCCAAAATTGTCAGAAAACTGTTTTGAGCCAGTTGGAAAAGGTGGGTGGCCACCGATATCAACCTAGATCAATCCTCCCTACTTAGAAATAAATGTTCTCTATTTCATTGAGTCCCGGGGGAGACAAAAAAGCGTTTGCTGAATCTGCATCTTGGTGAGTTGCTTGCCTTGTTGGAGACGTCGTGCTCCTCAGTTTGTGGAAGTTTGTCATGAACTTGTTGAGGCTCAAGTTGTTCAAAAATTCAACCTACATGAGGGGACGATGTGCAGAAGGAATATTTTCTCTTTGTTGCAACCTCATCGACCTGCTTTTGTTGGATAGAAAGTGCTTGGGGTGAGGTTATAATGGTTACAATGTCCTTTTGTTCCCCTTTTGACCAGATTGTGAAGAAGCCAAATTTTGCAGTATGAGATACTACCTTGCGACACTGTTTAGGTGGAACAATAGTCAAAACTACCTTTGGTATTCTATAGATATCACCCCACTGAGAAACAATAACACTGTGGGATTGAGACTCATAAACAACATGGCGTCTCCAAATATATGGTTGGCCCAAGAGAACATCAAAAACATCCAGTAGGGAAACATCACATAATACCTCATCCTTGAAGGGTTGTATTTCATATGACAATCAACATTGTTGGCTGACACAGAGATCTCGTCCTTGGCGAAGCCACCTGATGTTGTATGGTTGCGGGTGTGGTGTTGTCGACAATCCAAACTATTTGATGACCTCTGTTGAGATAAGGTTCTTCTAGCTTATGTTATCAACAACAAAATGTAGTGGGGTCCCCTTCACCCACATATGTGAATGAAAAAGGAACTCCCCTCTTCAGGATCTGTTGGTTCTTCTGGTTGAATTGTTGTGGTCATGACAATAACAGTGGGGTATGCGTCAATGATTTGTCTTTTACCAGTATTTTTAGAATCAATTATGAATCAGGGTTTGGCTCCTTATCTTTGATCTCGACCACCAATGACTGTTTTGACCGAAATTCATCAGTGTTGTTCCAGGGGCGTTTGTGGAAATCACACCATTTTCCAGTGTCCTTCTTTGTCTTCCCATGACAGTTATTTTCCTATGGCCTTGACTAGTTTCGGGAGACTGTTTGTTAGGGCCATATTTGTCATACTTTGGTTGTTGCGGATTTGAAGACCCAAACTATCATTTATTGTGGTGCTTAAATTTATGCTCAATTTTAATAGCATATCGATAAGCAACACCGAGTGATGAGATGTCAAGAAAATCCATTTCAATTTGGATGTATCTGTGTAGATCCCCATGGTAATTCAGAACCAAATTTCGTTCGGAGTATTTGATACCCAGCTTGGTGCACAAGGTATGGAAGGTATTGGTGAACTTCAGAACTTCTTGTCCCCTCTCTTGTTGCACTATGGTCCATCTCATGTACTGGTCCTCATAGTTTCCAAAAGGGTGATACTGTTCTTTTACCACATACAAAAACAAATTCCAAGTGGGCTCGGCCCCATATATTTCAGACTCCTGTGTGGAACTTTTCTCTGAGTAAGTTTCCCACCAATGTTTGACATGGGGGAGAGATTTAAGGAGTTCGAAGATGATCGTTTTTCTGTCGAAAAAATTATGAATAGAGAAATAACCTTTTAATAGATTTAACCATTTGTCTAGGGTATCCACATCTATCTGACCTTCAAATATGAGAATATCAAAATTAACCTGTAACTTGAATGAGAGATGCTTCCAAAGAGGTTGTTTGATGAATATGCGCCCGTTTCTATCGACAGGCGTTGAAGGATGTGGGGAAAATTATCCATCATTTTGTCCCTCTATCGCGTGAGATCTTGCTCAAGCAACAAATTTATATGATCCTCTGCTCCATTGTTTTTTTTTTCTTCCACCATGGATGGTTTGTTAGGCATGTGAAAGAGATTTTATTCAAGAGATATAAGCTCAAGACCCAACTTTCTATACTCAGAACTCATCAGGGACCTGCATTGGAAAAAATGATCAAGAGCAACTTTCTCTGATACCACTGATCCAAATTTATTTTCGGCACCAAATGAGAGCGGAAATATAATAAAGAAATTCACAGAGATATCGTATATATCCAATAATTAATAGAAATGTATTAGATATGCAACCATAAACACCAATATACAATAACACATGATTTCTATTAATGAAACAAATGTACAGAGACTGTAAAAATACAGAGTGAAAGACTCGCTAGAATGGTGGCAGCTTATCTATGAGAAGAGATGTGATGGCTACTCTCATTCGCAAGAAGATGATTAAAATGAGGCTCTGAAGGTCTTTATACAATAAACCAGAATGCCAAAAACTCTAGACATCCAAAAACCTAACCCTGGGAGATGAAGCGCCAAAAGTCATGTGGGCCCCGTTTGGGTAAGTTAGTACATCAACTTCTCGGGGTCGTAACTTTTGCATACGATCTTCGTCAACTTCTCATGGTCGTAACTTTATCACAAAAAAACTTCGTTTATTCCCTCAACATGGCCCTGGATGTTTAAAACTGCTAAAAATAGTAAATTGCCAAAATTGCTAGAAAATTGTTTTGAGCCAGTTGGAAAAGGTGGGTGGCCACTGATATCCACTTGGATCAATACTGCCTCCTTAAAAATCAATGGTATCCATTGCATTGAGTTCCCGGGGGAGAGGGAAAAGCGTTTGTTGAATCTGCATCTTGGTGAGCTACTCCCCTTGTTGGATATGTTGCATTGCTTAGTTTGTGGAAGTATGTCATGAACCTGTTGAGGTTGAGGTTGTTCAGAAAGTTTATCTACATGAGGGGACGATGTGCAGAAGGAGTATTTTCACTTTTCTGCAACCTCCTTAACCTATTTATGTTTGATAGAAGGTGCTTGGGGTGAGGCTGTAGTGGTTGCAGTGTCCTTCTATTCCCCTCTTTAAAATATTGTGAAGAAGTTAAATTTTAAAGTATGAGATACTACCTTGCGGCACTGTTTAGGTGGAACAATAGTCAGAACTACCTCTGGTATTTTTTAGAGGTTACCCCCTAGAGAAACAATGCCACTGCAAGGTCAAGACTCATAAATAACATGTCGTCTCCA
>JZKD02S1662067.1:58082-123868 GCA_000966675.3 Picea glauca
AACCCTAGGAGATGAATCACCAAAATTCATGTGGGCCTCATTTGGGTAAGTTAGTACATCAAATTCCTGGGGTCGTAACTTTTGCATATGATCTTCATTTTAGGAGTATGATAGCATGTTGGAAAGGTATTGTCGAGAAGATTCATTTTGTGGGCTTGATCATGCCTTTGGATATTATTGAGAATATTTATCCCAAAAAACCTTCATTTAAGCCCTCAAAATGACCATGGAAGTTTAAAACTGCTGAAAATAGTAAGTTGCCAAAATTGCCAGAAAACTATTTTGAGCTAGTTGGAACAGGTGGATGAACACCGATATCCACCTAGATCAATACTCCCTCCTTAGAAATAAATGGTCTCCATTGCATTGAGTTTTTTGGTGGAGAGGGAAAAGCGTTTACTAAATCTGCATCTTGGTGAGTTTCTTGCCTTGTTGTGGACGTTGCACTACTCTATTTGTGGAAGTCTATCACGAACCTGTTCAGGCTGAGGTTGTTCAACAGGTCTACCTACATGAGGGGACGATGTGAAGAAGGAATATTTTCACTTTGTTGTAACCTTGTCAACCTTATTCTGTTGGATAGAAGGTGCTTGGGGCGAGGCTGTAGTGGTTGTAGTGTCCTTCTATTTCCCTTTTTAATAGATTATGAAGAAGCTAAATTTTAAAGTATGAAATACTACCTTGTAGCACTGTTTAGGTGGAACAATAGTCAAAAATACCTCTAGTATTCTATAGAGATGACCCCCTAGAGAAACAATGACACTCTAGGGTCGAGAATCATAAACAACATGGCGTCTCCACATATATGGCTGGCCCAAGAGAACATCACTACTGGCTTACACGAATATCTCGTCCTTACCGAAGCCACTCGATGTTATATGGTTGCGGGTGTGGTTTTTTCGACTATCCCAACTGTTTGACGAACTCATTGAGATGAGGTTCTTCTAGATTCCTCTATCAACAATAAAATGTAGTGGATTTCCCTTCACCCAGATATGTTAATGAAAAAGGTTCTCCCCCTCTTTAGGATTTGTTGGTTCTTCTGGTTGAATTGTTGTGATCGCGACAATTCCAGTTGGGTCTGCGTCGATGATCTGTCTTTTACCATTATTTTCAAAATTAGATTCTGAATCAGGGTTTGTCTCCTTTTCTTTGATCTCAGACACCAATGACTATTTTGAGCGACATTCATTGATGTTGTGCTAGGGGATTTTGTGGAAATTGCACCACTTTTCGGTGTCCTTCTTTGTCTTCCAGTGGCCCTTATTTTCCTGTATCTTGGACTGGTTTTTGAGAAACTCTTTGTTAGGGCTGTCTTTGTCAGAATTTGGTTGTTGTGGATTTGCAGACCTGAACTCCCATTTTTTCTGGTGCTTAAATTTCTGCTCGATTTTAACAGCATATCGATAAGTAGCACTGAGTGATGAGATGTCAAGAAAATCCATTTTAGTTTGGATGTATCTGTGTAGATACCCACGGTATTTTAGAACTAAATGTCACTCGAATTCTTTGATACCTAGATTGGTGTGCAAGGTATGGAAGGTATTGGTGAACTCCATAACTTCTTGGCCCCTCTCTTTCCACCGTGTTGTCCATCTCATGTACTGGTCCTCATAGTTTCCAACAGGGTAATACTGTTTCTTTGCCACATCCAAAAAAAAATCACAAGTGGGCTCAACCATATATATTCCAGACTCCTCTGTAGAACTTTTCTCCCAATAATTTTCCCACCAATGTTTGACATGGAGGAGAGCTTTAAGAAGATCGAAGGTGATTAGTTTGCTTTCTAAAAAATTATGAACAGAGAAATAACCTTCTAACAGATTTAACCATTTGTCTAGGGCATCCGCATCTCTCTGATCTTCAAATACGGGAATATCAAAATTAACCCATACCTTGAAAGGAGAGATGCTTCCAAAGTCATTGTTTGATGAGGACGCACCCATTCCTATCGACAAGTGTTGAAGGATGTGGGAAAAATTATTTATCATTTCGTCCCTCTGTCGCGTGAGATCTTGTTCATGCAACATATTTATAGGATCATTTACTCCATCGTTTTTATTTTCCTCTTCCATGGAGGGTTTCCTGGGCATGAAAAAGAGATTGTCTTCAAGAGAGACAAGCTTGAGACCCAAATTTCTATACGTGGACCTCGTCAGGGACATGGAATGAAAAAAATGATCAAGAGCAACCTACTCTGATACCACTAATCCGAATTATTTTCGGTAGGATATAAGAGAGGAGATATAATAAAGAAATGCACAGAGATATCGTAGATATCCAATAATATAATAGAAATTTATGAGATATGCAACCATAAACCCAGATATTTAGTAATACATGATTTCTATTAATGAAATAAATGTATAGAGACTGTAAAAATACAAAGTGAAAGACTCACTAGAATGGTGGCAACTTATCTCTGAGAAGAGATGTGACAATTACTCGCATTCACAAGAAGATGATTATAATGAGGCTCTGAAGGCCTTTTTATAATAAAATGGAATTCCAAAACCCCTAGACATCCAAAAACCTAACCCTAGGAGATGAAGCGCCAAAAGTCATGTGGACCCCGTTTGGATAAGTTAGTATAACAACTTCTTGGCATCGTAACTTTTGCATACGATCTTTGTTTAAGGCGTATGATAGACCATTGGAAAGGTATAATCGAGGAGATTCATTTTGGTGGCTCAATCATTCCTTTGGCTATAATTGAGAATATTGATCCCGAAAAACCTTCATTTAGGCCCTCAAAATGTCCTTGGAAGTTTAAAACTGCTAAAAATAAGAAATTGCCAAAATTGTCAGAAAACTATTTTGAGCCAGTTGGAAAAGGTGGGTGGCCATCGATATCCACCTAGATCAATCCTTTCTTCTTATAAATAAATGTTCTTCATTTCATTTATTTCCTGGGGGAGAGGGAAAATTGTTTGCTGAATCTACATCTTGGTGAGGTGCTTGCCTTGTTGGAGACATCGTGCTGCTCACTTTGTGGAAGTCTGTCACAAAATTGTTGAGGCTGAGGTTGTTCAACAAGATGAGGCACATGAGGGGATTGTGTGAAGAAGGAATATTTTCACTTTGTTGCAACCTCATTGACCTACTTGTGTTGGATAGAAGGTGCTTGGGGCGAGGCTGTAGTAGTTGCAGTGTCCTTTTGTTCCCCTTTTGAACAGATTGTGAAGAAGATGAATTTTGCAGTATGAGATACTACCTTGTAGCAATGCTTAGGTGGAACAATAGTTAGAACTACCTATGGTATTATGTAGAGATGACCCCCTAGAGAATCAATGACACTGCGGGGTCAAGACTCATAAACAATCGACACTGTTGACTGACACGAAGATCTCATCCTTGGCAAATCCACCCGATGTTGTATGGTTGTGGGTGTGGTGTTGTCGATAGTTCCAACTATTTGATGACCTCTATTGAGATGAGGTTCTTTTGGATTCCTCTATCAATAATAAAATGCAGCGGGGTCCCCTTCACCCACATTTTTTAATGAAAAAGGCACTCCCCCTCTTTAGGATCTGTTGGTTCTTTTGGTTTAATTGGTGCGATCATGATAATAGAGGTCGAGTCTGCGTCGATGATCTGTCTTTTACCATTATTTTCAAAATCAAATTATGAATCAAGGTTTGGCTACTTTTATTTGATCTCGAACACCAATGACTATTTTTAGTGATAGTCATCAGTGTTGTGCCAGGGAATTTTGTGGAAATTGTACCATTTTTTGGTGTCCTTCTTTGTCTTCCCGTGACCCTTCTTTTCCCGTGGCTTGGACTAGTTTTCAGGAAACTATTTGTTAGGTCCGTCTTTGTCATACTTTGGCTGTTGGAGATTTGAAGACACAAAATACCATTTGTTCTTGTTCTTAAATTTCTTCTCGATTTTTACAGCATATCGATAAGCAAGATCGAGTGATGAGATGTCCAAAAAATCCATTTCAGTTTCGATGTATCTATGTAGAGCCCCACAGTATTTTAGAACCAAATTTCATTTGGAGTCTTTGATACCCAACTTGGTGTGCAAGTTATCAAATGTTTTGGTGAACTAAAGAACTGCTTGGCCCCTCTATTGTTGTAGTGTGGTCCATCTCATGTACTATTCCTCATAGTTTCCAACAGGGTAATATTGTTCCTTTACCGCATCCACAAAAAAATACCAAGTGGGTTCCGCCCCATATATTCGAGATTCCTCTATGGAAATTTTCTCCCAGTAAGTTTTCCACCACTGTTTTACATGGGGGAGATATTTAAGGAGTGCTAAGGTGATCTTTTCTTTGTCGGAAAAATTATGAATAGAGAAAAAACCTTTTAACAGATTTAACCATTTTTCTAGGCCATTCGCATCTATCTGACCTTCAACTACGGGAATATCAAAATTAACCTATACGTTCAAATGAGAGGTGCTTCCAAAGTGGTTGTTTTATGAATATGCACCCTTTTCTATCGACAGACATTGAAGGATGTGGGAAAAATTCTCCATCATTCTGTCCCTCTGTCATGTGAGAACTTGCTCAAGAAATAGATTTATAGGATTGTCTTATCCATCGTTTTTATTTTCTTCCACCATGGATGTTTCTTGGGTATTCGAGAGATATTTTATTCAATATAAACAAGCTCCAGACCCAAATTTTTATACTCGGACCTCATTGGGGACATGCACTAGAAAAAACGATCAAGAGCAAACTGCTCTGATACCACTGATCCGAATTTATTTTCGGCAGGAAATGAGAGTGGAGATATAATAAACAAATGCATAGATATATCACATATATCCAATAATATAACATAAATGTATCAGAGATGCAACCATAAACACATATATACATTAATACATGATTTCTTTTACTAAAATTAATGTATAGAGACTGTAAAAATAGAGAGTGAAAGACTCGCTAGAATGGTGGCAACTTATCTCAGAGAAGAGATGTGACGACTACTCTCATTCGCAAGAAGATGATTACAATCAGGCTGTGAAGGAATTTTTAAAATAAACTAGAATGCCAAAAACTCTAGACATCCAAAAACCTAACCCTAGGAAATGAAGCACCAAAAGTCATGTGGGCCCCATTTGGATAAGTTAGTACATCAACTTCCCTGGGTCGTAACTTTTGCATACGATATCCATTTTAGGCATATGATAGATCGTTGGAAAGGTATCATAGAGGAAATTCAATTTATGGTTTCATTCATGCATTTGTGTTTAATTGAGAATATTGATCCCGAAAAACATTCATTTAGGCCCTCAAAATGGCCTTGGAAGTTTAAAACTGCTAGAAATAGTAAATTGCCAAAATTGCAAGAAAACTATTTTGAGAAAGTTGGAAAAGGTGGGTGGCCATCGATATCCACCTAGATCAATCCTCCCTAATTGAAAATAAATGGTTTCCATTGCATTGATTTCCCAGGGAAGAGTGAAAAGCATTTGTTGAATCTGCATCTTGGTAAGTTGTTTGCCTTGTTGGAGACGTCGCATTGCTTAGTTTGTGGAAGTCTATCACAAACCTATTGAGAATGAGGTTCTTCAAAAGGCCAATATACATGAGGGGAGGGTGTGCAGAAGGAATATTTACGCTTTGCTGTAACCTTGTCGACCTTCTTCTGTTGGATAGAAGGTTCTTGGGGCGAGGTTGTAGTGGTTGGAATGTCCTTTTGTTCCCCTTTTTGAAAAGATTGTGAAGAAGATTAATTTTGAAATATGAGATACTACCTTGTGGCAATGTTTAGGTGGAACAATAGTCAGAACTACCTCTGTTATTCTTTAGAGATTCCCCCTAGAGAAACAATGAAACTATTGGGTCAAGACTCATAAACAACATGGCATCTCCACATATATGGTTGGCCCAAGAGAACATCAAAAACATCCATTGGGGAAACATCACATAATACCTCATACTCGAAGCACTGGATGTCGTACGACAATCGAATCTGCTAGCTGACATGAAGATCTCATCCTTAATGAATCCACCGGATGTTGTATGGTTGCGAGTGTCGTGTTTTTGACAATCCCAACTATTTGATGACCTCTTCTAAGATGAGGTTCTTATGGCTTACGCTATCAACAATAAAATGTAGTGGGGTCCCCTTCACCCACATTTGTGACTGAAAAAGGGGCTTACCCTCTAAAGGATCTGTTGGTTCTTCTGGTTGAATTTCTCCAGTTATGAGAATAGTAATGGGGTCTACGTTGATGATCTGTCTTTTACTAGTATTTTCAGAATCATATTTTGAATCAGGGTTCTACTCCTTGTCTTTGATATTAGCCACCAATGAATTTTTTAAGTGAAATTCATCGTTATTGTGCCAGGGGAGTTTGTGTAAATCGCACCATTTTTCGGTGTTCGTCTTTGTCTTCCGGTGACCCTTATTTTCCTGTGGTTTGGACTGGTTTTCGCGAGACTGTTTGTTAGGGACGTCTTTGTCATACTTTGGTTGCAGATTTGCAGACCTGAAATCTCATTTGTTCTGGTGCTTAAATTTTTACTTGATTCTAACAACATATCGATAAGAACCACCGAGTGATGAGATGTCCAAAAAATACATTTCATCTTGGTTGTATCTATGTAGATCCTGGTGGTATTTCAGAAAAAAATGTCATTCAGAGTCTTTGATACCCAGCTTGGTGCGCAAGTTATGGAACGTATTGGTGAACTCCGGAACTACTTGGCCCCTCTCTTTCTGTAGTGTGGTCCATCTCATGTATTGGTCCTCATAATTTCCAACAAGGTAATACTGTTCTTTTACTACATCCATAAAAAAATCTCAAGTGGGCTCGGTCCCATATATTCCAGACTCCTCTGTGGAAATTTTCTCCCAGTAAGTTTCCCACCAATGTTTGACATGGGGGAAGGATTTAATGAGTGTGAAGGTGATCATTTCTCTGTCGAAAAAATTATGAACAGAGAAATAACCTTCTAACATACTTAACCACTTGCCTAGGGCATCCGCATCTATCTGACCTTCAAATATGGAAATATAAAAATTAACCTCTACCTTTAAGGGAGAGGTGCTTCCAAAGTGGTTGTTTGTTTAATATGCACCCATTTTTATTCGTAGACATTGAAGGATGTGGGAAAATTTATCCACCATTTCATCCCTCTGTCACATGAGAGGTTGCTCAAGATGCATATTTATAGGATCATCTGCTCCGTCATTTTTCTTTTCTTCCACCATGGAGGGTTTCTTGGGAGTACGAGAGCGAATGTCTTCAAGAGATACAATACCGATACCCAACTTGATATACTCAAACCTCATTGGGGGCATGCACTGGAAAAAATGATCAAGAGAAGCCTTCTCTGATACCACTGATCCTAATTTATTTTCGACACGAAATGAGAGCGCAGATATAATAAATAAATGCACAGAGATATCGTAGATATCCAATAATATAATAGAAATGTATCAGATATGCAACTATAAACACATATATATAGTAATACATGATTTATATTACTGAAAGAAATGTATAGAGATTGTAAAAATACAGGGTGAAAGACTCACTAGAATGGTGGCAACTTATCTCTGAGAAGAGATGTGATGACTACTCACATTCACAAGAAGATGATTACAATGAGGCTCTGAAGGAATTTTTACAATAAACTGGAATTCAAAAAACCCTAGACATCCAAAAACCTAACCCTAGGAGATGAAGCGCCAAAATTCATGTGGGCCCTGTTTGGGTAAGTTAGTACATCAACTTCCCGGGGTCGTAACTTTTTCATACTATCTCTGTTTTAGGCGTATGATAGCCTGTTGGAAAGGTATCATCGATAAGATTAATTTTGGGATCTCAATCATGTCCTTGTCATTAAGTGAGAGTCTTGATCCAGAAAAACCTTCATTTAGGCCCTCAAAATGGTCCTGGAAGTTTAAAACTGCTAAAAATAGTAAATTGCCAAAATTGCTAGAAAACAGTTTTGAGCCAGTTGGAAAAGGTGGGTGGCCACCGATGTCCACCTAGATCAATCCTCTCTCCTTATAAAACAATGGTCTCCATTGCATTGAGTTCCAGGGGGAGAGGGAAAAGGGTTTTCTAAATTTGCATCTTTGTGAGCTACTTTCCTTGTTGGAGACGTCGCACTGCTCAGTTCGTGGAAGTCTGCCACAAACCTGTTGAGGATGAGGTTGTTCATCAATTCGAGCTACATGAGGGGACGGTCTTCATAAGGAATATTTTCACTTTGTTGCAACCTCTTCAAACTTCTTCTGTTAGATAGAAGGTGCTTGGGGTGAGGTTGTAGTGGTTGTAGTGTCCTTATGTTCCTCTTTTGAAGAGATTGTGAAGAAGTTGAATTTTACAGTATGAGATACTACCTTGTGGCACTGTTTAGGTGGAACAATAGCCAGAAATACCTATGGTATTCTGTAGCAATGAAACCCTAGAGAAAAAATGGCATTGTGGGGTCAAGACTCATAAATAGCATGGCCTCTCCACATATATGGTTGGCCCAAGAGAACATCACAAACATCCATTGGGGAAATATCACATAATACCTCATCCTCAAAGAGATGGATGTCATATGATAGTCGACAATGATGGATGACACGAAGATCTCATCCTTGGAAAATCCACCCGATGTTGTATGGTTGTGGGTTTGGTGTTGTCAATAATCCCAACTCTTTGATGACCTCTTCTGAGATGAGGCTCTTCTGGCTTCCACTATAAACAATAAAATGTAGTGGGGTCCCCTTCACCTACATATATGGATGATGAAGGCACTCCCCCTCTTCAAGATCTGTTGGTTCCTCTGGTTGTTTTGCTACAGTCGCAACAATAACAGTGAGGTCTATGTTAATGATCTGCCTTTTACTAGTATTTTAAGAATCATATTTTGAGTCAGGGTTCGACTCCTTGTCTTTGATTGCGGCCACCGATGACTATTTTGAGCGACATTCATCAGTGTTGTGCCAGGGGATTTTGTAGAAATCGCACCATTTTCCGGTGTCCTTCTTTGTCTTCCCGTGACCCTTATTTTCTTGTGGCTTGGATTGGTTTACCGTAGACTGTTTGTTAGTGTCATCTTTGTCATAATTTTGTTGTTTCGATTTCAAAACCCGAACTCCTGTTTGTTCTGGTGTTTAAATTTTTGCTTGATTTTTACAGTATATCGATAAGCATCATGAAGTGATGAGATGTCCAAAAAAATCCATTTCAGTTTGGATGTATTTTTATAGAGCCCCATGGTATTTTAGAACCAAATTTCATTCGGAGTCTTTGATACCCAACTTGGTGCACAAGTTATGGAAGGTATTGGTGAACTTTAGAACTGCTTGGCCCCTGTCTTTCTGTAGTGTGGTCCATCTCATGTACTGGTCCTCATAGTTTTTTAACAGGGTGATATTGTTCCTTTACCGCATCTAGAAAAAAATCCCAAGTGGGTTCGGCCCCATATATTCCAGACTCTTCTGTGGAATTTTTCTCCCAGTAAGCTTCCCACCAATGTTTGACATGAGGGAGAGCTTTAAGGAGTGCGAAGGTGATCTTTTTTCTGTCAGAAAAATTATGAACAGAGAAATAACCCTTTAACAGATTTAACCATTTGTCTAGGGAATCTACATCTATCTGACCTTCAAATATGGGAATATCAAAATTAACCCGTACCTTGGAAGGAGAGGTTCTTCCAAAGTGGTTGTTTGATGAAGATGCGTCTGTTGCTATCGATAGGTGTTGAAGGATGTGGGAAAAATTCTCCATCATTTCGTCCCATTGTCACGTGAGAGGTTTCTCAAGCAACAACTTTATAGGATCGTTTGCTCCATCATTTTTCCTTTCTTCCACCATGGAGGGTTTCTTGGGCATGCGAGAGAGATTGTATTCAAGAGAGACAAGATAGAGACCCAACTTTCTATACTTGGACCTCGTTTGTGACATGCACTGGAAAAAATGATCAAGAGTCGCCCACTCTAATACCACTGATTCGAATTTATTTCTGGCATGAAATGAGAGAGAATATATAATAAAGAAATGCATAGAGATATCATATATATCCAATAATATAATATAAATGTATCATATATGCAATCATAAATACAAATATACAATAATACATGATTTCTATTACTGAAAGAAATGTGTAGAGATTGTAAAAATACAGAGTCTGAGAAGAGATGTGACGAATACTCGCATTCGTAAGAATATGATTACAATGAGGCTCAAAATAAATTTTTACAATAAAATAGAATGCCAAAAAACCTAGACATCCAAAAACCTAACCCTAGGATATGAAGCGCCAAAATTCATGTGGACACCGTTTGGGTAAGTTAGTACATCAACTTCTTGGGTCGTAACTTTTGCATACGATCTCCGTTTTAGGTGTATGATAGCATGTTGGAAAGGTATCGTCAAGGATATGAATTTGTAAGGATTAACCATGACTTTTGTTATCATTTAGAAGTTGGAAGTTTAAAAAATGCTAAAAATAGTAAATTGTCAAAATTGCTAGAAAATTGTTTTGAGCCAGTTGGAAAAGGTGGGTGGCCACCAATATCCACCTGGATCAATCCTCCATCCCTAGAAATCAATGGTATCCATTGTGTTAATTTATCTGGGGAGAGGAAAAAGAGTTTGTTGAATCTGCATCTTGGTGAGTTGCTTTCCTTGTTGGAGACGTCACGTTGCTCAGTTTGTGGAAGTATGTGACGAACCTGTTGAGGTTGAGGTTGTTCAACAAGTTGAGCTACATGAGATGATGGTGTGCAAAAGGAATATTTGTGCTTTTCTACAACTTTGTCAACCTACTTCTATTGGATAGAAGGTGATTGGGGCAAGGCTGTAGTGGTTGGAGTGTCCTTTTTTTCCCCTTTTGAACAGATTGTGAAGAAGCTGAATTTTGCAGTATGAGATACTACCTTGCGACACTGTTTAGGTGGAACAATATTCAAAACTACCTTTGGTATTATAGAGAGAGGACCCACTAGAGAAACAATGACACTACAGGGTCAAGACTCATAAACAACATGGCATCTCCACATCACAAACGTCACAATGGGGAAACATCACAAACGTCCAATGGGGAAACATCACATAATACCTCATCCTTGAAGGGCTGGATCCTGTATGACAATCGACACTGCTGGTTGACACGAAGATCTCATCCTTGGTGAAGCCAACTGATGCTGTATGGTTGTGGGTGTGGTGTTGTCAACAATCCCAACTATTTAACGACCTCTATTGAGATGAGGTTTTTTATGGCTTCCACAATAAAAATTAAATGTAGTGGGGTCCCCTTCACCCACATCTATGGATGAACAAGGCACCTCCCCTCTTCAAGATCTGTTGGTTCTTCTGGTTGAATTGTTGCGGTCGCGACAATAGCAGTGGGGTCTGCGTCGATGATCTGTCTTTTACCAGTATTTTCATAATCAGATTCTGAATCAGGGTTCGGCTCCTTGTCTTTCATCTTGTCCACCAATGACTATTTTGAGCAACATTCATTAGTGTTGTGCCAGGGGATTTTGTGGAAATTGCACCATTTTTGGTTTCCTTCTTTGTCTTCCCTTGACCCTTCCTTTCCTATGGCTTAGACTGGTTTTCAGGAGACCATTTGTTAGGGATGTCTTTGTAATACTTTGGTTGCTTCGGATTTGTAGACATGAACTCCTATTTGTTCTGGTGATTAAATTTATGCTCTATTTTAACAACATATCGATAAGCAGCACCGAGTGATAAGATGTCCAGAAAATGCATTTCAGTTTGGATGTATCTGTGTAGAGCCCACATTATTTTAGAACCAAATGTCGTTAGAAGTCTTTGATACCCAAATTGGTGCAAAAGTTATGGAAGGTATTCATGAACTCTGGAACTTCTCGTCCCCTCTCTTTATGTAGTGTTGTCCATCTCATTTACTGGTCCTCATAGTTTCCAACAAGGTAATATTGTTCCTTTACTGAATCCACAAAAAAATACCAGGTGGTCTCAACCCCATATATTCTAGACTCCTCTGTGGAACTTTTCTCCCAGTAAGTTTCCCACCAATGTTTGACATGGGGGACATATTTAAGGAGTGCAAAGGTGATATTTTCTCTGTCAAAAAAATTACGAACAGAGAAATAACCTTCTAATAGATTTAACCATTTTTCTAGGGAATCTGCATCTATCTGACCTTCAAATACGAGAATATTAAAATTAACCTGTACCTTGAAAGGAGAGGTGCTTCCAAAGTGGTTTTTTGATGAATATGCACTCATTTCTATTGTAGGACATCGAAGGATGTGGGAAGAATTCTCCATCATTTTGTCCCTCTATCATGTGAGAGCTTGCTCAAGCAACAGATTTATAGGATCGTCTGCTACATCATTTTTCCTTTCTTCCACCATGGAGGTTTTGTTGGGAATGCAATAGAGATTGTATACAAGAGAGAAAATATCAAGACACAACTTTATATACTCGTACCTCGTTGGGGACATGCACTGGAAAAAATGATCAAGAGTAGCCTGCTCTGATACCGTTGATCCGAATTTATTTTCGGCACAAAATGAGAGCAGAGATATAATAAAGAAATTTATAGAGATATCACATATATCCAATAATATAATAGAAATGTATCATATATGCAACCATAAACATAGATATATAGTAATACACGATTTCTATTACTGAAAGAAATGTAGAGAGACTGTAAAAATACAGAGTGAAAGACTCACTAGAATGGTGGCAGCTTATCTCTGAGAAGAGATGTGACGTATACTCACATTCGCAAGAAGATGATTACAATGAGGCTTTGAAGGAATTCTTACAATAAACCAATATTCCAAAAACCTTAGATATCCAAAATCCTAACCCTAGGAGATGAAGCGCCAAAAGTCATGTGGGCCCCGTTTGGGTAAGTTAGTACATAAACTTCCCAGGGTCGTAACTTTTGCATACGATCTCCATTTTAGGCATATGATAGCCCGTTGGAAAGGTATCATTGACGAGATTAATTTTGGGGGATCACTTATAAATTTGGATATATTTTAGAATATTTATCCCAAAAAATGTTCATTTAGGCTCTCAAAATGGCCTTGGAAGTTTAAAACTGCTAAAACTAGTAAATTGCCAAAATTGCAAGAAAATTGTTTTGAGCTAGTTGGAAAAGGTGGGTGGTAATCGATATCCACCTAGATCAATCCTAACTCCTTTTAAGTAAATTTTATCCATTGCGTTGAGTTCCCAGGGGAGAAGGAAAATCATTTTCTAAATTTTCATCGTGGTTAGTTGCTTGCCTTGCTTGAGACGTCGCGCTGCTCAGTTTGTGGAAGTTTGTCACAAGCCTGTTGAGGCTGAGGTTTCTCAACATGTCAAGATACATGAGGGGATGGTGTGAAGAAGGAATATTTTCACTTTGTTGCAACCTCGTCGACCTGCTTCTATTGGATAGAAGGTGCTTGGGGTGAGGCTGTAGTGATTGAAGTGTCCTTTTGTTCCCCTTTTGAACAAATTGTGAAGAAGATGAATTTTGCAGTATCAGATACTACCTTGTGGCACTGTTTAGGTGGAACAATAGTCAAAACTACCTCTGGTATTCTGTAGAGATGACCCCCTAGATAAATAATGACACTGCGGGGTCGAGACTCATAAACATCATGGCGTCTCCACATATATGGCTGGACCAAGAGGACATCACAAACATCCAGTGGGGAAACATCACATAATATTTCATCCTCGAAGGGATGGATGACGTATGACTATCCACACGACTGGCTGACATGAAGATCGCGTCCTTGGCGAAGCCACCCGATGTTGGATGGTTGCGGGTGTGGTGTTGTCGACAATCCCAACTGTTTGATGACCTCTGTTGAGATGAGGTTCTTTTGGATTCTTCTATCAATAGTAAAATGAAATGGGGTCCCCTTCACCTACATCTGTGAATGAATGGGGCGCTCCCCCTCTTCAGAATCTATTGGTTCTTCTAGTTCAATTGTTGCATTTGCAACAATAGTAGTGGGGTCTGTTAGCGTCAGAAGTCACTCCTGGATTACTTATAGGAGCAAAGCTCAACGCCCATCAGTTTTATGTCACGATTTGTTTGTAAAGGGTGATCAAATGGAGATAATGGCTCTAGGAGGTATCACTCTAACTCAGGGACTGAGTCTGGTACGTAAAGAACAGAGGAGGTCTGGAATCCTAACTTTAGCCAGTGGGTTGATTTAAATTTGAACAAGTGGAAGACTTAGGAGAAAGTGAACAAACAACTCTGGGCATCAGGCTTGCAGTGGTTTGTAGGGGAAAAACTCTGAAAGAAGGATCCTCTTGGTTCAGGGCTTCAAGAAACTGAAAAGGGACTTGACTGGATCCTCCAATTCCAAGTCATTCAGCGTTAAGGAAATCACGGGGACTGATTAGAGGCTCTGTAACTATTACAGCGATCCATTACAACATCATCCTATAATAGCTACAACTCGACTGGATCCTCCAATTCCGAGCTTCTCTAACACAGTGTAAACAAAGACATGAAAGAAACTGGAATTCATAAGAAAAGAAGTCTCAAAAGTTCATACATAACTAGTATAATAGTGCTTCATTAAAACTTTACAACCGGGAGCTCAGCTCAACCATCGATCCTTTACAAAATGGAAAAAATGCCTACATATACTTCATCCAAAATCCGCCTGGCAACAGTATCTCAGGACTTTAATGGGGGGGTTGCTTACTCAATCAAATCTGTCCTCTACACTCCTGTCATATGCTTCTTCAATTCAACATGGCTCGCGTCAAGGGGTAGCTGAGCCTCTTTTAATGTTTGAATTGGCGTGCTCAGGCTCTCTTGATGAGTTGAAGACTCGGTGTGACCTTTCTATAGAGAATCGGTACAAAGGGACCCTCCTGGGTAAAATCCGACAGGAACCTCCATACTCTCCAATAAATGGGTGACACGAGGCTTCACTTACCTTCCTTACCCCTTTTCTGCTGAGCCGAAATGACTGCTTGAATTCCCTTGGGAAACACTGTTGAAACAACTCGATCCACAGGTCCTTTCCAATTTCCTCACGGCCTTCAGCACCTGACCATGGTCATCCCTGACTCTGTATCGGGGATCGAGGTTTCACGATTCCTGCTGTCAAGAGTTCTTGACCCTTTGAATTCCTGATCATTGATTCTCCGATGAGCGCGTGCATGGGTTAGCCCTCCTGGCTATACTATCATCCATATGACCACCTCTTATGTGACCCGAGCCGAACCTCTGTCGGGGTTTTGGCGTTTTTGATGCCTCGATACACAAGCGCCCGGGAGTCACGATTCTCCGAATGCCAATGGCTCCTTGCATGCTGGCCCAGGTCCAAGTGACCACCACCATATGCCCTCGATCATATTCTCCTTCGAGATTTCGCAGTTTGCGATGTCAACGAGCGCGCGACCTTTGAGTTCACGATATGCCGATGCCACTTGGCGCTATCTCCTTACAAGGGTTGACTTTCGAACACCTGTCCCCCACTACGGTTCTCAGCTCCATCGGGAAATCGCGTATCAGGATATCGTGATTCCCATTGCCATGAGCGCGGGACTTTCAGTTTCTCGATCCCCGACTCTGCAGGATCTCTCGCCACGTGTCTCTGTTGACAGACGGTTCCGATCTTCTCGACACCTTTGTGGGCCCGAGTTCCCAGGTGCTCTCGACACTTCGTGTCTGGTGAGATAACGAAATTGTTCTTTGCGTGTCCGAGTCGCGACGAGCGAGATGCCGAGATGGCCAACTCTTGCAACACGCGCCATTGGATCAGGCGACCTACATTCAGCTTCCAATCAGAGGAGCCATATCTACTGTTAAATGTTGAGTAAATTATCAATTCTTAGATCCCAATAACCATTGATCTGCTTCGTGGATGGATCTCGGCTGCTGATGGCAAGACTTCGCATGCTCTCTTGATATGTTACTTGGAAAACAAGAATTCTCTTGAGCTGCGCTTGAGAATTTTGTGCAACTTGCAGACCCGCATGCTTCTCGAATCCGTGACAAGAGTAATAGCTAACATCAGGCTCCATGGGGGATAGAGTCATCCCTTCGATGCTCTAAGAACTCCTCCTGCAGTTCCAGTCGCCTTTTCGTTGGGCTATGGAGTCATTATTAGGCCGCGAAAATAAAAATGAAACGAACTAAGAAACAAAAGGACAATATTTACAAACAAAAGAGTCATCTGAGATTCAAACAAAATATTTTTTTAGGAAATGCCCATTCACTGGGCTGTCGAAAACCTCTTCACCTTCCAAATCTCACAACCTGTACGTGTTGTTTAGGAAAGCCTCAAAGATTCTGAAAGGCCCAATCCACAGGGCTTCAAATTTGTTGTGTTTTCCCTTATCTTGTTTAGGAGCATCCCATTTCAGCACCAGGTCTCCTACCTGGAACTGCTCCTTCTTGGCCTTCCTATTGAAGACCTGCTTGATTTTCTATTGATGGTCCTGAATCCTATCCAATGTCTGCTCCCTAGCCTATTGGACTTCTACTAACTGATGAATCCTTCTGATTATGTCATCAGGCTCCTCCTGATAGTTCTGTAGGAATTTCTCTATAGGGATGGATAGCTGAGAAGGGAAAACAACTTCAGCTCTGTAGACTAACTGGAAAGGGGACAGACCTGTAGCTCTCTTCGTAGTCACCCAATCAGCCCATAGGGTGAATTTAAGATTCGAGTTCCAAGGCCTTTGGTTTTCTTCTAATAGCCTTTCGATGATTCTTATTAAACTTTTATTGGAGGACTCTGCTAAACCATTGCCCTGTGGGTAATAAGGGGTGGAGTGAATCAACTTAATCTCTAACTACTCACAGAAATTGGCTAATGGCTCAGACACGAAAGCGGCTACATTATCAGTGACAATCTTATTTGGGCAGCCAAACCTTGCGATGAGGTCCTCCAAGAATCCAATGATTACCTTGTGGGAAGGACTCCTGGTGGGAATAGCTTCAATCCATTTGGTAAAGAAATCTGTAGTAGTCAGGATCCACCTATGCTTCCCACTGGAGGGAGGGTGAATTTCTCCAATGAAATCCAGGCCCCACTACTGAAAAGGCCCTGAAACCACCATCGATTTTAATGGCAGAGACCTGAGCTGTTGCTTTCCTGCAAATTTTTGACATTTGATGTAGGCTCTGACCCCTTTGCAGACGTCAGTGAACACGGTAGGCCAGTAGTACCCAGCCCTGAGGATTTTGTGGGATGTGGCTCTCCAGAAATGGTTTCCTCCACACAGGTCGCTATGAAATTCAGCCACGATCATCTCGGCCTCTGGTGGACTTATGCATTTTAAAATCACCCCCAGGGGGTCTTTCCAATATAACACTTGATCGATCAGGAAGTACCTGACTTCTTTGAGCTTCAGAGCTCTTACTTTGCTTCTTGGCAGGCCGTCTGGAGGCCGCAACTCCTGCAGAAATTATTGACATCCTTATACCAAGGACAGCGAGCCAATGGGGGCTCCAATCGATGATCTATGTCAGACAGTTGAACCTGTTGAATACCTGAGAATTCGTTGATGAGACTTATTCCCAACGCTTGGTAGTTTGCTTCAGCCAACAGCTTGGCTAAACCTTTCCCTTTGATCAATTTGGTGGGCCTTATTTCCAGGTCGAACTCCAAGATTTTAGCTATCCATTTACTCCTTTTCCCGTCCATGTCGGGATGAATAATAATATCTTTAACAGCAGCCGAGGGGACATAGGCGATGATCTTTGACTGCAGGACGTAGGTTCTAAAATCTTTGAGGGATTTCACTAGAACATAAGCCTGCTTTTCCATAGGGTCATACCTAACTTCGGCATCCCTTAATGCTCAGTTGAAGTAAGCAATAGGTTGTTCTAACCCACTGTCATTTGTCTGTAATAGAACAACAACTACTATGTCAGGTGAGGCAAAGGAAAAAATAAGTAAATCCTTCGAGTAGTCGGGACTAATAAGCACATGAGCTTCAGTCAGGGATTTCTTGATTTGTTCAAAGGAATGTCGCAATTGAGAGGTCCACCTTACTTCATTTTCTTTCTTTAACATGGTTGTTATAAGCTTTACCTCCTCAGCAAAGTTAGGCACAAACCTCCTTAGGAAATTAATTTTACCGAGGAAAGATTGGACCTCCTTCTTGGACCTCGGGATTGATAAGGCTTGTATTGCCTCAACTTTGCTGGGATCAATCGTGACTCCTTCTGTTGATACGATGTGGCCTAGTAGTTTTCCTTCCTTCATGGCAAACAAAGATTTCTTGGGGTTTAATGAAATGCCAAAATTTCTGCATTTTAAGAAAACTTTCCTGAGATGACGACGGTGTTCTACATTAGATTTTGAAAATACTGTGATGTCATCCAGATAAACGACCACAAATTTGTCCTTTTCTCCAACGAAAGCTATGTCCATGGCACGCTGGAAAGTCACCCCCGCATTCATTAGTCCAAATGGCATCTTGGCATACATAAATGTGCCCCATGGAGTAGTGAATGATGTCTTTTCCCTGTCTTCAGGTAGAACGAAGACCTGATTGTAGCCAGAGAAACCATCAATCATGGACATCCTGGAAGATCCTATCACCCTTTGCAGTATATGTTCCATCTTCGACAAGGGGTAATTATCCTTTCATGATCTTCTGTTTAGGTTTCTGAAGTCTACACAGAGTCGTATCTCTCCATTCTTTTTCCTTACTGGCACCAAATTAGCCACCCATTCTGAATATCTCAGTGGAACGATGATCTGAGCTTGAAGCAGCTTCTTCACTTCTCTCTCCATGATAGGCAGCAGCATGGGATTGATCTGTCTCAGCTTCTACCTGAATGTCTTTGCCTCCTCCTTTAATGGGATTTTATGCTCGATGACAGAGGTGTCATAGGTTTTGAGGTCTTAGTAGGTCCAGGAAAATACATCAACAAACTTCCTCAAAAGTGCACTATATTCGGACCTCTGTTCCGCTGTCAGATCTTTTGACAATTTGACATACTTGGGCTCACTCTTGGTTCCAATATTGCACTGAATAGTATCAACGTCCTCTTCCGAGACCTTTCCTTTTACTGTCACATCGTTACTATAAAAAATCCTTTCCAAAGGCACAAGTCCCCTGGGAATATGGTTGCTGGGCAGCTGCACAATGTCATGCCCTACAATCTTATTCAAAATATTACCCCCATCGGGCTCTTCCTCTGAGACGACATCTTGGTCTATGTGCATTTATGAAAATTCCTCAACAGTCTCCAAGAATCTCTTGACCTCAAGATCGTCCTCGAATACCTTCCAATGTTTGACATTGTTAGGTATGGAGGCTCTGTATTTTACTTCCACATCATATATGAATTTGGGCAGCAGAGGTACTTTGAAATGGCTAGCCGATGCAACCAAGGAGTCTGCCAAGGTGTTTTATTCTCTTGGGATGAAAGAAATATTAAATGCCGAGAAGAAAATATCAACAAGGTCCCAGAACTCATTCCTGTAACTCCTGAGTCGAGGATGCTTAGCTTGATAAGCGTTCTTGACCTGCTGAACCACCAACTCTGCATCACCGAACACTGCCACTTCCTGAATTTCCATTTCCCTCGCATCCCTTAGTCCCAGAACAAGAGCCTCATACTCTACCACATTATTGGTAGCTTCAAATTCTAATTTGTATGACAGGGATACGGTTTCCTTAGCAGGCGACACAAAAACTAATCCATCTCCAGAACCTTCTCGGGAACAGGCTCCATCAAAAAACATTTTCTAGATTGGGGTGATGGAGAGAGGAACTTCAGGGGAAACAATGGATTGCTTTTTGAGTCTCAGAGGCGGCTCTGGGGCATGGGTGAGCTGCAGTAAACTGGAGCCTAAATCAGTGTCTAAGGCGAAAATAGGATGGTTGGTGGGGTTGACTTCATCACTGATTATATAGGCCAATTGAGCTTCCCTATATAGCCTTCGATGTTCTCCTCCAAACACTGGGATAGTAGCATATGTGAGGACCATCTGCAAGGTTCCCCCCAGTATTTTTATCCAAGATCTTGATAAAAACATTCTGAACTTGGGGGGAACATCGACTACTATGATATCCATGACCACACTTTTTATGGGCAATTGAAACAACGTCACAACCAGGTCTTTGATCACTCCAAGACACTGAACTCTCCTGGAGTCAAAATAATAGAGGTCATGATAGGCCCTGGTAACTTCTAGTCCCAACTCTTCCATGACAATTTTGGGCATGAGGTTGTGAGAGGCCCCTGAATCCATCAAACAGTTGTGCAACACTTTGTCATGTATGTTCAAGGAGGTGTAGAAGGGAGGGGATGAGTCATCTCTATATTCTACCATGGGACCTAGGACAACTGTTGGCTTTTTGTCTTGGAGGTTTATGGAGTCTGAGGGAAGGCATGAGGCTTCAGGCTGTAAAATCTCAGAGAAGCATTTTTTAAATTCGCCATGTTTAATCAGCTCAGTGAGGGGCACAGGGATTCTGATCTTTTGAATCTCATGCTCGAAATTAAAAGAAGATGTAGGATTTGGAATTTCTTTTATTTCAGGAACATGATTATGGACAATGGGGGAAGGGGGGTGAGCTTTCTTACCTCTGTGATCATCTGCTTCTTCATTAGTAGGTCTCTCTTCTCTAATGGACTACTGAGGAATATCAGGTGCTTCCGTCTTTCCATCAGACCTTAGGTTGTACCTACCTCGGCCGCCACTAGCCTTGTCTCCCTTGCTTAGCTCATTTAGTTGGCTTTCCATGAGAGACTCCTCGTATGCAGATTGAGTGAGGTGAGTAAAAGGAGGAGTTTCTCCAACGCAGTGGATTTCAGGATCAAGCTCCTCTGATTCTCTTTCTTCCCCCTCGGCCACAATTTTTTTTTGAAAAGGGGCCTGAATCTTCTGGTCTTCTCTGTCTCTTCCCTTCTCTTTCTGCACATTCAGGGAAGTAAAATTATTTGGTCTCCTGAAACCTCCCTTGTTTTCAATGATCTAAGGGCCTTTATATGCCTGCCTCCCTTCCATCCTCATTCTCTCCATCTCTGCAGACAGAGACTTCACCATTTTGGTCAGTTCATCCACTTGAGGGTGAGGTGCCAATGATCAAGAAGTTGAGGCTTCTGACCTTCCCTTTATTTTGTTTACATTGGCCTTATTCCTCAGTCTGTCAGCTGCTAATACATTGGATTCCACTTCTATAGCCACATCTTGCATTTGGGCTAAGGAGGTGGCTCTTCTTTCTCTCAGCAAAAGGAAGAAATCAGGGTCAAATGCACCAGCATAGGAAATTTGGGCAGAGGCTTCTAAGGGATTTATCTCTGCAGGGATCTTGTTATACATCTTGTTAAATATTTTGAAGAAGTCAGAGACCGACTCTCCTTCCATATTTTTCAAAGACTCGAATTTTTTCATGTAATACATGAATTCCTTCCTATCTCTCCACTGCCTCAGGAAAGCACTATCCAGAGCCTCAATCCCAGCAATAGATCCTGGGGCCAATCCTCTAAACCACTTCCTCACTTCACCATCCAGTCTTTGGATGAAGACTCTCATCCAGACATCCTCATTTTCAATATTGAGGTTGTCTGCATAACTGTAGAGAGCAGCCAGGTTCTCTTCAACAGTTAAATCTCCTTCCCCAGTGAACTTGGGCATGTATTTTAGGTAATCTCCAGCAGGGATAGGATTCATAGGATGGGGAAGAACTAAGGGAGTGTATCTGGCAGTGACTATGGCATCCTTTCTGTTCATAGGGGGATTAGCACCAACCATAGGGATGTTAGGTGGAGGATAACTTGGAGGAGAAGGAGTTTGCAAAGGGGTTATTGAGGGTAAATCTCGAATTGGGGTGGGAAACAAGAGGTGATTCAAGGAACAGGTTACCGAGCTCCAGTCGGCAGGCTCTCCTCCCTGTGCAGGAGTGGGGAAATCTTCTGCGGCCCTGGGTCTATGCCAAGATGTAGCTTCAAAGGAGAGGGGAGTGACAAATTCTTGTCCCTCTGGTCCCAGACCAGAAGGGGAAAACTCAACAGGAACACTCCCAAAATTTAAGAAACAGGGAACTGCAGAAACAGGCCTGTTAAATAACTGAGGAGGAGAGAAAGGAGCTCCAACAAAAGGATATGGTGGATTACCTGTTTCGGTGATGGACGCTTCTTCTTCAGAGGCCTTTCCCTTTCTGAGCACCACCTCTGGATTTGTTTCAGGCGTAGCTAGAGGTAGCTGTGGGTGAGACCGCATATGCCTGCCTCTGAAAGCCACAATTAACAAAGCAGGTTCTCCCCAGTGGAGTCGTCACAATGGAGTCACCAGGTGAAAATTAGCAATCTTGAAAGGCTCTGTTAATCTGATGCACCTTCAGATTCAGAGGCTCAATGTCGTTCTACCCAGGGAAAATCTTCAATTCCGTCCTCGGCAACGGCGCCAGAAATGTTAGCGTCAGAAGTAACTCCTGGATTGCTTGCAGGAGCAGAGCCCAACGCCCATCAGTTTTATGTCACGATTTGTTTGTAAAGGGTGATCAAATGGAGATAATGGCTCTAGGAGGTATCACTCTAACTCAGGGACTGAGTCTAGTACGTAAAGAATAGAGGAGGTCTGGAATCCTAACTTCATCCAGTGGGTTGATTTAAAGTTGAACAGGTGGAAGACTTACGACAAAGAGAACAAACAACTCTGGGCATCAGGCTTGCAATAGTTTGTAGGGGAAAAAGTTTGAAAGTAGGATCCTCTTGGTTAAGGGCTTCAAGAAACTGAAAAGGGACTTGACTGGATCCTCCAATTCCAAGTCATTCAGCGTTAAGGAAATCACAGGGACTGATTAGAGGCTCCGTAACTATTACAGTGATCCATTACAACATCATCCTATAATAGCTACAGCTCGACTGGATCCTCCAATTCCGAGCTTCTATAACACAGTGTAAACAAAGACATGAAAGAAACTGGCATTCATAAGGCAAGAAGTCTCAAAAGTTCATACATAACCAGTATAACAGTGCTTCATTAAAACTTTACAACCGGGAGCTCAGCTCAACCATCGATCCTTTACAAAATGGAAAAAATGCTTACATATACTTCAGCCAAAATCCACCTGGCAACAGTATCTCAGGACTTTAATGGGGGGGTCGCTTCCTCAATCAAATTTTTCCTCTAGGCTCTTATCATATGCTTCTTCAATTCAGCATGGCTCGAGTCAAGGGGTAGCTGAGCCTCTTTTAATGTTTGAATTGGCGTAATTAGGCTCTCTTGATGTGTTGAAGACTCGATGTGACCTTTCTGCAGAGAATCGGTACAAAGGGACCCTCCTGGGTAAACTCTGGCAGGAACCTCCATACTCTGCAATAAATGGGTGATGCGAGTCTTCACCTACCTTCCTTACCCCTTTTCTGCTGAGCCGAAATGACTACTTGAATTCCCTTGGGAAACACTGCTGCAACATCCCAATCCATAGGTCCTTTCCAATTTCCTCACGGCCTTCAGCACCTGACCATGGTCATCCCTGACTCTGTATCGGGGATCGAGGTTTCACGATTCCTAATGTCAAGAGTTCTTGACCCTTTGAATTCTCGATCACCGATTCTCCGATGAGCGCGTACATGGGTTAGCCCTCCTAGCTATACTATCATCCATATGACCACCTCTTATGCGACCCGAGCCAAAACTCTGTCAGGGTTTCGGCGTTTTTGATGCCTCGATACACAAGCGCCCGGGAGTCACGATTCTCCGAATGCCGATGGCTCCTTGCGTGCTGGCCTAGGTCCAAGTGACCGCCACCATATTCCCTTTATCATATTCTCCTTCGGGATTTCACGGTTTGCGATGCCAACGAGCACGTGACCTTCGAGTTCATGATATGACGATGCCACTTGGCGCTATCTCCTTACAAGGGTTGACTCTCAGACACCTATCCCCCACTACGGTTCTCATCTCCATCGGGAAATCGTGTATCCGGATATCGCGATTCCCGTTGCCATGTGCGCGGGACTTTTAGTTTCCCAATCCCCGACTCTGCGGGATCTCTCGCCACGTGTCTCTGCTGACGAACGGTTCCAATCTTCTCGGCACCTTTGTGGGCCCGAGTTCCGGGGTGCTCTTGGCACTTCGCATCTTGTGAGATAACAGAACTGTTCTTTTCGTGTCGGAGTCGCGACAAGCGAGACGCCGAGATGGCCAACTCTTGCAACATGTGCCATTGGATCGGGCGACCTAGATTTAGCTTCCAATCAGAGGATCCTTCTCTGCTGTTAAATGTTGAGTAAATTAGCAATTTCGATATCCCGATAACCATTGATCTGCTTCGTGGACGGATCTCAGCTGCTAATGGAAAGACTTCGCACGCTTGCTTGATATGTTACTTGGAAAACAAGAATTCTCCCGAGCTGTGCTCAAGCATTTTTTGCAACTTGCAGACCCGAATGCGTCTCGAATCCGTGACAAGAGCAATAGCTAACAGGTTCTGCATCGATGATCTTTCTTTTACCAATATTTTCATAATCAGATTATGAATCACGGTTCATCTCCTTGTCTTTGATCTCAACCACCAATGACTATTTTCAACGACATTCATTGGTTTTGTGCCAGGGGATTTTGTGGAAATCGCACCATTTTCCAGTGTCCTTTGTCTTCCCGTGACCCTTCTTTTCCTGTGGCTTGGATTGTTTTTGGGAGACTGTTTGATAGGGCTGTCTTTTTCATACTTTGGTTACTGTGTATTTGTAGACTCGAACTCCCATTTGTTCTAGTTTTTAAATTTCTTCTCGATTTTAAAAGCATATCAATAAGCAGCACCAAGTGATGAGATGTCTAGAAAATCCATTTAAGTTTGGATGTATCTATGTAGAGCACCACGGAATTTCAGAATCAAATGTCATTCGAAGTATTTGAAACCCAGATTGGTGTGCAAGTTATGGAAGGTATTGGTGAACTCCGGAACTACTTGGCCCCTCTCTTGTCGCAGTGTAGTCCATCTCATGTACTAGTCCTCATAGTTTCCAATAGGGTAATACTGTTCCTTTACCACATCCACAACAAATTCCCAAATGGGCTCAGCCCCATATATTCCAAACTCCTCGATGGAAATTTTCTCCTAGTAAGTTTCCCACCAATGTTTGACATGGGGGAGATATTTAAGGAGTGTGAAGATGATATTTTCTCTGTCGAAAAAATTATGAACAGAGAAATAACCTTCTAACAAATTTAACCATTTGTCTCGGGCATCCGCATCTATCTGACCTTCAAATATCGGAATATCAAAATTAACCTGTACTTTGAAATGATAGGTGCTTCCAAAGTGGTTGTTTGATGAATATGCACCTTTTTGTATCGACAGGCGTTGAAGGATGTGGGAAACATTCTCCATCATTTCATCCCTCTGTCGCGTGAGAGGTTGCTCAAGCAACAAATTTATAGGATCGTCTGCTTCGTCATTTTTATTTTCCTCCACCATGGAGGGTTTCTTGGGCATGGAAGAGAAATTTTATCCAAGAGAGACAATCTCGAGACCCAAATTTTTATACTTGGACATTGTCGGTGACATGCATAGGAAAAAATGATCAAGAGAAGCCTACTCTGATACCACTGATCTGAATTTATTTTCGGTACAAAATGAGAGTGGAGTATAATAAATAAATGCATAGAGATATCCTAGATATCCAATAATATAACATAAACGTATCATAGATGCAACCATAAACACAGATATACAGTAATACACGATTTCTATTACTGAAATAAATGTGCAGAGATTGTAAAAATATAGAGTGAAAGACTCGCTAGAATGGTGCCAGCTTATCTCTAAGAAGAGATGTGATGGTTACTCGCATTCTCAAGAAGATGATTAAAATGAGGCTCTGAAGGCCTTTTAACAATAAACCGGAATGCCAAAAACCCTAGACATCCAAAAATCTAACCCTAGGAAATGAAGTGCCAAAAGTCATGTTGGTTTCCTTTGGGTAAGTTAGTACATCAACTTCACGGGGTCGTAACTTTTACATACGATCTCTCTTTTAGGCGTATGATATCCCATTGGAATGGAATCATCAAGGAGATTCATTTTCTAGGCTCAATCATCCATTTGGAAATCATTTAGAAGATTGATCCCGAAAAATATTCATTTAGGCCCTCAAAATGGCCCTGGAAGTTTAAAACTACTAAAAATAGTAAATTGCCAAAATTGTTAGAAAATTATCTTGAGCCAGTTAGAAAAGGAGGGTGGCCACCTATATCCACCTGGATCAATCTTTGATTCCATTAAGTTCCTGGGGGAGAGGGAAAAGAATTTTCTAAATCTTCATCTTGGTGAGTTGCTTGCCTTATTGGAGATGTCGCGTTGCTCAGTTTGTGGAAATCTATCACGAACGTGTTGAGGTTGAGGTTGTTCAAAAAGTTGAGATACATGAAGGGATGAAGTGAAAAAGGAATATTTGTGCTTTTCTGCAACCTCTTCGACCTACTTCTGTTGGATAAAATGTTTGAGGCTGTAGTGGTTTCAGTGCCCTTCTGTTCCCCTTTTGAACAAATTGTGAAGAAGCTGAATTTTGTAGTATGAGATACTACCTTGTGGCATTTTTTAGGTGGAATAATAGTCATAACTACCTCTGGTATTCTGTAGATATGACCCCCTAGAGAAACAATGACACTGTGGGGTCGAGACTCATAAACAACATGGTGTCTCCACATATATGGTTGGCTCAAGAGAACATCACAAACATCCAGTGGGGAAACATCACATAATACCTCATCCTCGAAGGGTTGGATGTCGTATGAAAATAAACACTATTAGCTGACACGAAGATCTCATCCTTGGCGACACCACTCGATGTTTTATGGTTGTGGGTGTGGTTTTATCGACAATCCCAATTGTTTGACGACCTATGCCGAGCTGAGTTTCTTCTGGCAACCACTATCACAAATAAAATGCAGTGTGGTCCCCTTCAACCACATCTTTGAAAGAAAAAGGCACTCCCCCTCTTCAGGATCTATTGGTTCTACTCATTGAATTGTTGTGGTCATGAAAATAGCAGTGGGGTCTGCATCGATGATTTGACTTTTACCAGTATTTTCAGAATCATATTTTGAATGAGAGTTTGTCTCCTTATATTTGATCTTGGAGACCAATGACTATTTTGAGTAACATTCATTGGTGTTGTGCCAAGGGATTTTGTAGAAATCACATCATTTTCCTGTGTCCTTCTTTGTCTTCCCATGACCCTTCTTTTCCTATGGCTTGGACTGGTTTTTGGGAGACTCTTTGTTAGGGTCGTCTTTGTCATACTTTGGCTGTTGCGTATTCGCAGACTCGAACTCCCATTTTTTTTGGTGCTTAAATTTTTGCTCATTTTTAACAGCATATCGATAAGCAACACCGAGTGATGAGATGCCTAGAAAATCCATTTTAGTTTAGATGTATATATGTAGAGCCCCATGGTATTTCAAAACCAAATGTCATTCAGAGTCTTTGATAGCCAACTTGGAGCACAAGTTATGGAGGGCATTGGTGAACTATGGAACTACTTGGCCCCTCTCTTGTCGTAGTGTGGTCCATCTCATGTATTGGTCCTCATAGTTTCCAACAGGGTAATCTAGTTCCTTTACCACATCCACAAAAAAATCCCAAGTGGGCTCGACCCCATATATTCCAGACTCCTCTGTGGAATTTTTCTCCTAGTAAGTTTCCCACCAATGTTTCACATGGGGGAGATCTTTAAGGAGTGCGAAGGTGAACTTTCCTCTATCGGAAAAATTATGAATAGAGAAATAACCTTCTAACATATTTAACCATTTGTCTAAGGCATTCGCATCTATCTGACCTTCAAATACGGGAATATCAAAATTAACCTATACCTTGAAAGGAGAGGTGCTTTCAAAGTAGTTGTTTGATGAAGATTCCCCTCTTTCTATCGACAAGTGTTGAAGGATGTGGGAAAAATTCTCCATCATTTCGTCCCTCTGTTGCATGAGAACTTTCTCAAGCAACATATTTATAGGATCGTTTGCTTCATCATTTTACTTTTCTTCGACCATGGAGGCTTTTTTGGTCATGCAAGAGCGATATTTTTCAAGAGAGACAAGATCGAGACCCAACTTGCTATACTCAGACCTTGTTGGCACAGGGGCAGACCCAGGCTTCAACTCCAAGAGAACACCAACAAGCCATAGCTACTGGCCCTTTCGACAACACCTGTGAAGTAGATGGAGTATCACCCGAAGAAACTATGAGGGGGTTGCAGGACAAAGATCTCTACAACTAGGGGAATATCAAGTGGTTCTTATTGCAACAACAACATAATAGGCATCTATCATTAAACTAGCTATATCTTTCCTTTACACCTATAGATCTGATCTAACACAACAATGCAAACAATAATACAACAAAAAAAGAGATCAAAGCATCAATCACACATCCACAACACAAGGTATACATGGTTCACCCTCTCTCTAGGGATACATCCATAGAACTGTGCTTATGATTTATTAAGGAAAAGCATACAGTTCTTGTCTGTGCTCTCAACTAGTAGATCTTCTTTCTTCTCTCTCTTTCTCTCCCCTTCCTGTGCACCTAGTTGTAGGAATTGATCTTCACACACAATTGAAGATCTTACAATACTAGAAAGATCTCTATTGCAACACTTCTCTCCCCCAATACGATAATCTCTCACACAATAATAGCGCTAGATCAACAACAATATCATACGAATACTCAATGACCAACCTGACCCAGGTCCTCTTGACCTTTATTTATACATTACAATACCTCACCGATAGACTTAGGCTGATACCTAGGTGCCAAAACCCTAATTACAAAAACCCTAGGTCAACTTGACCCTCTTTTTTCGGGCTTCACCAACTTGTCTTTCCTTCCTTCTCACGCAGTTTTCCAAAGCATCCAACGGTGGATTTTCCCACTTTTTTTTTTCATCCTCAATCCCTCTCCCTTTCTGATCTGTCATCCTTTATATCCTCATCCAACGACTTGTTTTTCCGCACTTCGATCCATCTCTTTTGTTCTTTTGCTTGCTTCAACCCAGTGATTGTCACTATGTGTCCTGTGAAGCTTGCTTTTTCCCTTTTCTTCCTTGTTCTTCGCTTCCTTTCATAACCTGAGGCCAACAGGCCCCCAACACTCACCTTTGAATCATCCATAGGCACTTGAGATCTGATCCTCTTGTTTTTCTTCGACTTTCAACTATGTAGTGCAACCCTTTCTTTCTTCTTTATGCCTCCTTTCCATCCTTGTGCAGACTATCTTTTCTATGTCTGGTACCCAGTTTCAATTGCACTTGGTACCTAGACCCTTGTCTTCTTGATTATACTGAGAGTTGCAAAGTAGCTGGTTGTCATAGTACAACTTCAACCGAGTCCCATTCACCAATCCTTCCTTCCCATCTCCTTTCAATGTTTTTAGTTGCGCAACTCCACCTTCTGTAACATAGACAATCTCATATGGTCTGAGCCAATACGTTTTGAACTTCCCACGGTGTTTTATAAACTTACTTTCATATACCGAGACTAAATCACTTTTCTTGAATATCTTATTCTTGATGTGTCTGCCATGATAGGCCTTTTCTCATTCCTTTTAAATTTTTTGATGGAAGCCCACAATGAATCGATCTTCTTCTAGTTTGGCCAAATTTGATAGCCTCTCATGAATAGCATCAGTATCATCCATGTCGGTAAATGCAAAAATCCTTAATATTGGTACTAAGTACTCCATTGGGACAACAAGTTCAAGACCATAAACCAACTTGAAAGGAGTCTACGTTGTTAATTTTTTGCAAGTGGTTCTATAAGCACACAGTAATACTGGTACTCTTAAATCCCAGTCGTCCATGTTCACACTGCAAATCTTGGTCAATGTTGTCTCCAATATCTTGTTGAATGCTTCAACCATTCCATTTTCTTGTGGATGATAAGGTGTTCTTTTCTAATGGTGGACAAAAAATTCTTCAGTCAGGGCTTCAACTGTCTTATTGATGAAGTGTGTCCCTTGATCACTCATAAGGACCTTAGGGCATCCAAACATGGTTATTATGTCATCAAATATAAAACGTGTAGCTATAGATGCACTACATTCCTTGACTACTCTTTCTTCAGGCCATCTAGTCAGGTATTATGTTGCAGTGATAATATACCTTGCTCATGTGTGCTTTCTTGGTGGGTTTATAGGTCCCACAAAGTCAATGGCCCATTTTTCAAATGCTTGTAGGGTCATCTGTGGTGCTAATAGAATATCATCTCTTTGGGATGGTTTTCCAACTTGCTGGCATACATCGCATGCTCTGAAATATTTTTTAGCATCTCTGTGTAACATAGGCCACCAAAGGCCAACTCGCAGAACCTTCTGCGTAGTTTCTTTTCCTGCATAATGTCCTCCTACAATGCCTTCATGAGCTTCTTCGAGGATCATAGGGAATTTTTCCTCCATCACACATCTTCTTAGGATCTCGTCAAGTCCCATTTTATATAGCTGACCAACTATCAGTGAAAAATCTATAGTGCGCACCACTAGTTGTTTCTTCTGCAGAATTGTGTATTTCGATGGAGATATTCCTGTTGACAGGAACTAGACTATGTCTGCGAAGTGGTCATAAATATTTCTAATGATGAGTAGTCATGCATCTGTTAGTGTGTCCTCCAGACTGGTAAGTTCTTCTCCATGCTCCAACCTCGATAGGAGGTTTGGGCCCTTATTCATTCTTCCTGGCTTAACTATGATCTCAAAATCATATTCTTGAAATAGGAGAATCCATCTGCATATTCTTCCCCCCAACATTGTCTTGTTGACTAGGTATTTCAATGAGGAGTGATCAGTAAACATTTTAAAATGTCCTCCCAACAAGTAGTGGCGGAATTTCTACAATGCATACACCATGGCTAGTCCCTCTCTCTCTGTAGTAGTGTAATTGATTTCAGCTGTGGAGAGCTTCCTGCTGACAAATGCTAATGGATGATCAATGTCCCCTTCTCCAGGTTATTCCATTACTACTCCTAATGTAATATAATATGCATCAACATGCACATGAAATTCCTTGCTCCAATTGGGAAAGGATAGAATAGGCGCAGTGACCATCTTTTGTTTCAGTGTGTCGAAGCTCTGCTGGAATTCGTCTATCCAACCAAATTGACAATCTTTATTTAATAACCTCTTCATTGGCGCAATAATATGAGAATATCCTTTGATAAATTTCCTGTAATAGTTAGTATGTACTAGCACAGTGCGCAACTATTTGACTTATGTAGGTGGTGGTAAATCAAATGTAATTGCGATTTTGGATGGATCCACCAACAATCCTTGCTTGCATACAATATGACCTAATAATACTTCAAATGGTGAAAATAAGATGAACTTATTCAAATTCAAATAAATTTGACACTACCTGCATTTATCCAACATTAGCCTTAGACATTCCATATGATTTTTCAACAAACTAAAAATAGTTCAGTCATCAAAGAATGCTTCTAAAAGCTTATGCAAAAATTCTTTGAATGCTTCAACCACCACCCTGGAAAAGATGGTTGGGAATTATTCAATCCAAATGAAATTATTGTGTATTGGTAGGATCCCCACTCTATGGAAAAGGTAGTCTTATGACGGTCCTCCTTGGTGATGCAGATCTGATGGTATCCTGAAAACCCATCTATAAAAGAATATACTTCTTGGCCTCCAACGTTATCCAACACTTCGTCCGTGAAAGGTGTAGGGAAAGGATCATGTAGACAAGAATCATTAAGCTTTCTTATATATACAAAAATCCTAATCTCACTTGTCTTCTTATCTTGCACTACCATGGGGCTGATCCACTCCAACTCTTCGACAGGTTCAATAATCCCTGCTTCCAGCATTCTGTCGAGCTCAATCTTCACCTTTTCCTTATATTTCGGGTTCAATCTGTAGGGTATTTGATTGACTAGATTCACATCTAGTTTCAAAGGGATTCTCATTTCTCCCATAGGTCCTTTGATTCCATTCATATCAGTGAACTTGGCCAGGAACAAGTCTTGATACTGATGCAATAATTCTATGATTTTGTCAATGGTAGCAACATCCCAATAATCTCCGACATTGGCAAGATTTGGTGTTTCCTCTGTCCCGATATTGACTTTATTTATTTTTATCAGTTGTCAAATGAATGGCAGTTCCACTCCTAGACCTTCCACATCTCTCTGACCTCTTGTTTCTACGATATTCACCTTCCTTGGATCATCATCTTTGTCATCATTGATGTTGTAGCACGTCTATAGCTTCTGGAGGGGCGTAGTCCATTCATCCACTTCTTTCTCCAAGGGGAGGCCAGATTCCTCCTCAAATACTTTCTGTCTCACCATCTGTAGTTCTTGATCTACAGAAGGAAATTCACTATCAAACAAAAAGGTGGTTATAAAATTCTGGATCATACCTTCCCATTCTGAAGTGACAAGGCATAGCTCTGCTGGAAGGTACCAGTTAATCAGGGTGGTGTCCAGTGTATTGAAAAACATGTGTACCCATTGTTCTCTAGGTATGTCACTCCATGCCTCTTTGCATCTTTGTACATGGTCCTTTGGGTAGCTTCGACCTATGTACCATGCTTCACAACTTTCTTCTTGTGTTGAGAACCACGCTATCATCAGAGTTTGGCTTTGTGTCCAGTCTGTAATATTTCTTGTATGTGTCTCCCACCATATCAATGGTGTGGATTTCATGGCCTCATCCATTTCCAACAACCTCTATTGTGTTGGTACACTTGTCTCAAATTTTGATAAGAATGTTTCTAGAGCATTCAACCCATCAAATGAGGGTAGATTACTCACTATTGTGCCAATTCAATGACTTCTATGGTTAACCTAGCACATATTCTTGTAGATACTTCATACATCTGGTTCTACTAGTTCTCCAGTGCTTCTTCGGAGTCGGATGAACATGCATTGTCACTTCGCCAACTCAGATTTTCGTCAGCTGTAGGGTTGATGTAATCCTATTGTCTGGTCGTTAATTTGTAGATTTTTTCCAGGTCAAATGCATGGTATTCTTCTCTGATAGGTTATGTGTATCGTGGACCCTCATCTGGATCTAAAGGTGCAACAACCCTAAGGCCAACTTTCTCAAATTTCATGTGTCGGTTCTTTAAATAAAAAATAGTGGAATTGTCGAAGGCCCAATCGATTCCTAATAATGCAGGGTAAGGGAAGCTATCATCAACAATTTCAATTACCTCAAAATATACAAAGGTTCTTACTCCATCGATGTCCACTGGGACATGCTCTAATCCTCCAAATGGGTTGACAACTTGTTGACTAGCCATGCGAAGCCTGATAGAGGAATATATCATCTTGCGTTTTCCCATCAATGCCCAAGTTTTCTTCATCATGACATTGAATTATGACTCTAAGTCAAGGACCACATAGTCTATCTCATGCTCTCATATCTGAGCATTCAAGTGTAATTCTTTATTTGTCCTTCTCCTTTTTCCAATTTGGTGCACTGCTTTATTCAACAAGGGGTCTGTTTTTCCTAGTTCATACTGCTTGATTAAATCTTGTAATTCTTGTACAATACCTTTATCTTGAGTCAAATTATCACAATTGTGAAAGAATTCCATGAGTTTGCTTACCTCTTTCCCTTCTGTTGGTGATGTAGACCGATCGAACGCCTGAGGCATACCGTATTCTTTGATTTGTGGTTGTCTCTTTGATGAATAGCCTTGATCTTATTTGAACTCTTTCCTTGCCTCCTCGAATATCTGCCTTTCTTTCTCAGCATCGAACGTTGGGGTCTTTTCTGTAGATTCTTGACTCCATGGTCATTTTTAGTCCTTCCTTGGGTTGCTCTGTCTTCTCTTGTAGTAGTGCCTCCTCAAGTAATAAAAACAAATCTAGGGTCTGCTCCGCAAGGTTCAACATATATCAGTTGTACTTGTGGGTTCTGTTCGGGTCCTCATTTTCCCTAAATTTTAGCTAGTAGCACAGGGCATTCTTCTATGACATGCTTGAAGGAGTTACAATAACTACAAGTTGTGCAGGGATTCTGACAATCCCTTGCTAAATGGACTGGTTGAACGCAGTTGTAACAGATTATTTGTCCTCGGCCTCGGTCCATACTTCCTCCTCATCCTCGTCCTATGTAGCCACTACAAGGAATGAAATTTCCTCTCCCCGGAGAATTCTACTGCGGAGTGTTTCCCTCTTCTTGTACTTCACCTTGAATTTTGTATATGTCTCTCGACCTTTCATGCATGAGATCATAAGCTCTAAAATCCCGATCATCATGCCCCACTAATTTGAAAAATGTACAATACAAGTTTGTGGGTGTCTGTACATACTTCTACATGTAGTAGCACTCACCTAGGCAATGCCTATTTCTGCATACCTCGCACCAGGGCAGGTTAACTTGCTTTAAGGGGATCGATGCTCCTAATGCTAAGTAATCATGAAATAAAGGGTAGTGTTCCTTATCATGGCCTTCAGATCTACATCTGACACACCAGATATCTTCCCTTTTGTCTTTTCCCTTGTATTTCTTCATATCCTTGACCTGTAAAGACAAACTAGCTAGTTGGCTCATGATCTGGCTAATGCCTGAGCTAGATTTTTCCGTCGATGTTGATTCAAGATTCATGGAAATATCCAAATATTCTACTTGAGATGCAATCTTTTGCTGCATCAAAGGGATTCTTATGTGTGGTAACAGCGCAACGATGAACCACTCTTTGTTCTATCCATCGAGGATCTAGAAAGTTAATTGGCCTATCAGGGTCTTGAATCTTTGGTCAAACTCGCAAACAGGTTCTACTACCTTTTTTTTAATCTCTTTTAGTTACATAATACATTCTGATTCCAACTTAGGTTTCTTAAAATATGCAATCAGTGCATTCTTTATCTCATTCACGGGCTTAGGCTGTGCCAGTCCTTGGACTAGTTTCATGTACCATCTCAGTGCGCGGTCCCTTAATGTAGTGCTGAACTAGGTTCTCTTGATGGCTTCATCAGTGATACTTTTAATATTCCATATGACCTAGCACATAAGCAAATGTTGATCTAGATCTTCAGATCCATCTCCTCTAAAGATAGGGAGTCTCATTTCATCTGCCATAAAGATGACTAGGGTTCTTCTCTGAGTAGATGTTGGGCTGCTAGTAAAAGTAATCTAAAGACTTTGGTGGTTCTGACTATTCTGACTACTAAGTGTTGTTGGGATAACAGGAGGATTAATGTTACTTACCTCAATAGTTCGCGTAGTTACTGAGGTTTCTAGCTCGCTTTGGTGCAGTTCTTCAACTTCCCCTTCTTCTGTTCTGGTGGGCTCTAGATGCTCTTTGTCGGTTAGATCTACGTCTTCTCCACTATAGAAACCTTCTTCTTCGTAGTTTTTCTTAAACAAATTATCGAGGTGAGATCCTCAGAATACTTTCCCACTATGCGTATGCCCTGCTTCTATGTCATTGTTGCTGTCCGCAATATTGAACATTAGCCTTCTCAGGTCTGATCAATCTACTGTATCTTCAAGATGTGGTTTTCATGCAAGAGCATATTGATTCTTATCTTTAAGAAGTGCAAAAGGTTTCCGCTGGGTCCCTTGAAAAAGTATTTCTCGGCTTGACTATACGATTTTGTTCTGTCAACAACAAACTCAGTGATATACCCTCTCATGGTACTATCAAATCAGTGATATACTGCTCTAGATACAACATTGTTGAATCTCTTGACCTTTCGAATCAATGTTGGTGTCCAAACCATAGGGGGTCTAGATCTGATTTCAAACTATATGTCAGCTAACCTAGCCAACCACTCATGTAACTCCTGATGGATTCCTCCAAAGATGATCTCATGAATGTTGGTGAACATGTATCTTTGTAGCCAATCTTCAGTGCTTATTTTAGGGTTCTTGTTCTAGGCTTCAACGAAGTCTTTCTCTTGATCCTCTACCCACTTCTGAATCTCTGTCTTCGATGGGAAGCACCTTGAAATTCCCTTAAAAGGATCTTGTCCTGGTAACAGAACCATTTGTTGGCACAGGGGCAGAACCAAGGTTCAACTCCAAGAGCGTACCAACAAGCCCTAGCTACTGGTCCTTTCAAAAGCACCTGCGAAAAAGATGCAATCTCATCCGAAGCATCTATGAGGGGGTTGCAGGACAAAGATGTCTACAACCAGGGGAATATCAAGTGGTTCTTATTGCAACAACAACATAACATGCATCTATCATTAAACTAGCTAGATCTTTCCTTCACAGCTATAGATCTGATCTAACACAAAAATGCAAACAATAATACAATCAAAATAGAGATCAAAGCATCAATCACACATCCAAAACACAAGGTATACATGGTTCACCCTCTCTCTAGGGCTACGTCCACAGAACTCTGCTTATGATTTATTAAGGAAAAGCATACAGTTCTTGTCTGCACTCTCAACTAGCAGATCTTCTTTCTTCTCTCTCTTTCTCTCCCCTTCCTGCGCACCCAACTATAGGACTTGATATTTTCACATAGTTGAAGATCTTGCAATACCAGAAGGCTCTCTCTCGCAACACTTCTCTCCCCCAATACGATAACCTTTCATTCAATAATAGAGCTAGATCAAAAACAATATCATACCAATACTCAATGACCAAACCGACCCAGGTCCTCTTGACCTTTATTTATACATTGCAATACCTCACCAAGAGCCTTAGGCCGAAACCTAGGTGCCAAAACCATAAATACAAAAACCCTAGGTCAACTTGACCCTTTTTTTGAGCTTCGCCAGCTTGTCTTTCCTTACTTCTCACGCGGTGTTCCAAATAATCCAACGATGGATTTTCCCACTTTCTGAGTCGTCCTTGATCCCTGTCCCTTTCTTATCTGTCATCCTTGATCTCCTCATCCAACGGCTTGCTTTTCCTCACTTCTCTCCATATTTTATGTTCTTTTGCCCGCTTCAACCCAGTGATAGTCACTGTGTCTCCCGCAAAGCTCGATTTTTCCCTTTTATTCCTTGTTCTTCACTTCCTTTCATAACCCAGGGCCAAAATACCTCGTCAGGGACATGCACTAGAAAAAATGATCAAGAGCAGCCTGCTCTAATACCATTGATTCGAATTTAGTTTCAGCATGAAATTAGAGCGGAGATATAATAAAGAAATGCATATATATATCGCAGATATCAAATAATATAACATAAATGTATCAGAGATGCAACCATAAACACAGGTATACAATAATACATGATTTCTATTAGTGAAATAAATGTACAAAGACAATAAAAATACAGAGTGAAAGACTCGCTAGAATTGTTGCAACTTATCTCTAAGAAGAGATGTGATGGCTACTCGCATTCGTAATAAGATGATTATAATGAGGCTCAAAAGGATGGTTTACAATAAAATGGAATGACAAAAACCCTAGACATCCAAAAGCCTAACCCTATGAGATGAAGCACCAAAATTCATGTGTGTCCCGTTTGGGTAAGTTAGTACATCAACTTTCGAAGTTCGTAAATTTTGCATACGATCTTTGTTTTAGGTGTATAATAGCTCGTTGGAAAGGTATCATCAAGGTGATTCATTTAGGGGGATCAATCATTCTTTTGTCTATCATTGAGAATATTTATCATGAAAAACCTTCATTTAGGCCCTCAAAATGACCCTAGAAGTTTAAAACTGCTAAAAATAGTAAATTGCCAAAATTGCCAGAAAATTGTTTTGAGCCAGATGGAAAAAGTGGGTGGCCACCGATATCCACCTGGATCAATCCTCCCTCCTTAGAAATAAATGGTATCCATTGCATTGAGTCCCTGGGGGAGAGGGAAAAGAGTTTTTTGAATCTGCATATTGGTGTGTTACTTGCCTTGTTGGAGACATCGGGTTGCTGAGCTTGTGGAAGTCTGTCATGAACCTGTTGAGGTTTAGGTTGTTTAACAAGTCGAGCTACATGAGGGGATGATGTGAAGAAGGATTCTTTGTGCTTTTATACAACCTCATCGATCTGCTTCTGTTGGATAGAAGGTGCTTGGGGCAAGGCTGTAGTGGTTGTAGTGTCCTTTTGTTCCCCTTTTGAACAAATTGTGAAGAAGATGAATTTTGCAGTATGAGATACCACGTTGCAACATTTTTTAGGTGGAACATTAGTTATAACTACCTCTAGTATTCTGTAGGGATGACGACCTAGAGAAACAATGGGTTGAGACTCTTAACAAACATGGAGTCTCCACATATATGGCTAGCCCAAGAGAACATCACAAACATCCAGTGGGGAAACATCACATAATACCTCATCCTCAAAGGGATGGATGCCGTATGAAAATAAACACTACTGGCTGACATGAAGATCTCGTCCTTGGTGAAGCCACTCGATGTTCTATGGTTGCAGGTGTGGTGTTGTTGACAATCCCAACTGTTTGACGACCTCTGCTAAGATGAGGTTCTTCTGGCTTCCGCTATCAACAATAAAATGCAGCGGGGTCCCCTTCACCCACATATGTGAATGAAGAAGGTGCTCCCCCTCTTCAGGATCTGTTGGTTCTTCCGGTTGAATTGTTGCGTTCACGACAATAGCAGTAAAGTTTGTGTCGATGATCTATCTTTTACCAGTATTTTTAGAATCAGATTCTGAATCAAGGTTCGACTCCTTGTCTTTGATCTCAGCCACCAATGACTATTTTGAGCGAAATTCATCGGTGTTAAGACAAGAGATTTTGTGGAAATCACACTATTTTCCAGTGTCCTTCTTTGTCTTCCCATGACCCTTCCATTCCTGTGGCTTGGAATGGTTTTTGGGAGACTGTTTGTTAGGGACATATTTGTCATACTTTGGTTGATGTGGATTTGCAGACCTGAACTGATCCCATTTTTTCTGGTGCTTAAATTTCTGCTCGATTTTAATAGCATATCAATAAGCAACACCGAGTGATGAGATGTCCAGAAAATCCATTTCAGTTTGGATGTATCTATGTAGAGCCCCATTGTATTTTAGAACCAAATCTCATTTGAAGTCTTTGATACCCAGCTTGGTGGGCAAGGTATTTAAGGTATTGAAAAACTATGGAACTTCTTGGCCCCTCTCTTGCCGCAGTGCGGTCCATATCATGTGTTGGTCCTCATAGTTTCCAACAAGGTAATATTGTTCCTTTACCGCATCCACAAAAATATCTCAAGTGGGCTCGACCCCCTATATTCTAGACTCCTCTGTGGAAATTTTCTTCCAGCAGGTTTCCCACCAATGTTTGACATGGGGGAGAGCTTTAAGGAGAGTGGAGGTGATATTTTCTCTGTCGAAAAAATTATGAACAGAGAAATAACCTTCTAACATATTTAACCATTTGTCTGGGGCATACGCATCTATCTGACCTTCAAATACGAGAATATCAAAATTAACTTGTACATTGAAAGGAGAGGTGCTTCCAAAGTGGCGGTTTGATGAATATGTGCATGTTGCTATCGGCAGGCATTGAAGGATGTGGGAAAAATTCTCCATCATTTCGTCCCTCTATCACGTGAGAGCTTTCTCAAGCAACAAATTTATAGTATCATCTGCTCCATCATTTTACTTTTCTTTCTCCATGGAGGGTTTCTTGGGAGTGAGAGAGCGATTTTATTCAAGAGATACAAGCTCGAGACCCAACTTTATATTCTCGGACCTCGTCGGGGACATGCACTGGAAAAAACGATCAAGAGCAGCCTACTCTGATACCACTGATCTGAATTTATTTTGAACACAAAATGAGAGCGTAGATATAATAAAGAAATGCACAGAGATATCGCATATATCTAATAATATAACATAAATGTATCAAAGATGTAACCATAATCATAGATATACAATAATACATGATTTCTATTATTGAAATAAAAGTACACAGATTGTAAAAATTCAGAGTGAAAGACTCGCTAGAATGGTGGCAACTTATCTCTGAGAAGAGATGTGATGACTAATCACATTCACAAGTTGAGGATTACAATGAGGATTTGAGGGATTTTTTACAATAAACCATAATTTCAAAAATCCTAGACATCCAAAAACCTAACTCTAGGAGATGAAGCGCCAAAGGTCATGTGGGCCTCGTTTGGGTAAGTTAGTAGATCAACTACCCGGGGTCGTAACTTTTGCATACGGTCTCTGTTTTAGGCTTATGATAGCCCGTTGGAAAGGTATCATAGAGGATATTCATTTTTGGGGATAAATCATGCCTTTGTCTATCATTGCAAAGATTTATCCATAAAAACCTTCATTTAGGCCCTCAAAATGGCCCTAGAAGTTTAAAACTGCTAAAAATAGTAAATTGCCAAAATTGCCAGAAAATTATTTTGAGCTAGTTGGAAAATGTGGGTGGTCATTGATATCCACCTAGATCAATCCTACCTCCTTATAAAGAAATGGTCTCCATTTATTTGAGTTCCTGGGGGAGAGGGAAAATCATTTATTGAATCTACATCTTGGTGAGTTGCTTGCCTTGTTGGAGATGTCGCATTGCTCAGTTTGTGGAAGTTTTTCATGAACTTGTTGAGGCTGAGATTGTTCAAAATGTTGAGATACATGATAGGATGGTGTGAAGAAGGAATATTTTCTCTTTTCTGCAACCTCGTCGACCTGTTTTTTTTGGATAGAAGGTGCTTGGGGAGAGGATGTAGTGGTTGCAGTATCCTTTTGTTCCCCTTTTGAATAGATTGTGAAGAAGCTAAATTTTGTAGTATAAGATAATACCTTGCGGCACTGTTTAGGTGGAACAAGAGTCAGAACTACCTCTGGTATTCCATAGAGATGACCCCGTAGTGAAAAAATGACACTGCGGGGTCGAGACTCATAAATAGCATGGCGTATCCACATATATGGTTGGCCAAAGAGAACATCACAAACATCCAGTGGGGAAACATCACATAATACCTCATCCTTGAAGTGTTGGATGCTTTATGAAAATCAACACTACTCGTTGACATGATGATCTCGTCCTTGGCGAAGCCACCCGATGTTGTATGGTTGTGGGTGTGGTGTTGTTGACAATCCCAACTGTTTGATGACCTCTGCTGAGATGTGGTTCTTCTGGCTTCCTCTATCAACAATAAAATGCAGTGGGGTCCCCTTCACCCACATCTATGAATTAAAAGGGTGCTCCCCCTCTTCAGGATCTACTGGTTCTTCTGGTTTAACGGTCGTGACAATAGCAGTGGGGTCTACGTCAATGATATGGCTTTTACTAGTATTTTTAGAATCATATTCTCAATCAGGGTTCAGCTCCTTGTCTTTGATATTGGCCACCAATGACTATTTTGAGAGACAGTCATCGGTTTTTTGCCAGGGGATTTTGTGGAAATCGCACCATTTTCTGGTGTCCTTCTTTGTCTTCCCGTGACCCTTGCTTTCCTATGGCTTGGACTAGTTTTCAGGACAGTGTTTGTTAGGGCCATCTTTTTCATACTTTGGATGTTGCAGCTTTGTAGACCCAAACTCTCGTTTGTTTTGGTGCTTAGATTTTTTCTCTATTTTAACATCGTATCGATAAACAACACCGAGTGATGAGATGTCGAGAAAACTCATTTAAGTTTGGATGTATCTATGTAGATCCCCACGGTATTTCAGAACCAAATGTCTTTCAAAGTCTTTGATACCCATCTTGGTGCACAAGTTATGGAAGGTATTGGTGAACTCTAGAATTTCTTGGACCCTCTCTTGCCACAGTCTGGTCCATCTCATGTACTGGTCCTCATAGTTTCCAATAAGGTAATACCATTCCTTTATCGCATCCACAAAAAATCCCAAGTGGGCTCAGCCCCATATATTCCAGTCTCTCTGTGGAACTTTGCTCCCAGTAAGTTTCCCACCAATGTTTGACATGGGGGAGAGATTTAAATAGTGTAAAGGTGATATTTTATCTGTCAGAAAAATTATGAACAGAGAAATAACCTTCTAACAGATTTAACCATTTGTCTAGGGAATCTGCATCTATCTGACCTTCAAATACGGGAATATCAAAATTAACCTGTACCTTGAAAGGAGAGGTGCTTCCAAACTGGATGTTTGATGAAGATGCACCCATAGCTATCGACAGGCATTGAAGGATGTGGGAAAAATTCTCCATCATTTAATCCCTCTGTCATGTGAAAGCTTTCTCAAGCAACATATTTATAGGATTGTCTTCTCTATTGTTTTTATTTTCTTCTACCATGGAGGGTTTCTTGGGCGTGTGGGAGTGATTTTATTCAAGAGACACAAGATCGAGACCCAAATTGCTATACTCGGACCTCATCGGGGACATGCACTGGAAAAAACAATCAAGAGTAGCCTGCTCTGATACTACTAATCTGAATTTATTTTCGGCACAAAATGAGAGCAGATATATAATAAAGAAATGGACAGAGATATCAAAGATATCCAATAATATAACTAAAATGTGTCATAGATACAACCATAAACACATATATACAGTAATACATGATTTCTATTACTAAAATAAATGTACGGAGACTATAAAAATATAGAGTGAAAGACTCACTAGAATGGTGGCAGCTTATCTCTGAGAAAAGATGTGATGGCTATGTGCATTCGCAAGATGATGATTACAATGAGCCTCTGAAGGCAATTTTACAATGAACCAGAATTCCCAAAACCCTATACATCCAAAAACCTAACCCTATGAGATGAAGCACCAAAATTCATGTGGGCCTCGTTTGGGTAAGTTAGTACATCAACTTCCCGGGGTCGTAACATTTGCATACAATATCCGTTTTAGGTGTATGATATCCCGTTGGAAAGGTATCATCGAGGAGATTAATTTTGGGGGATAAATCATGCCTTTGTCCATCATTGATAATATTTATCCTGAAAAAACTTCATTTAGGCCCTCAAAATGGCCCCGAAAGTTTAGAACTACTAAAAATAGTAAATTGCCAAAATTGCCAGAAAATTGTTTTGAGCCAGTTGGAAAAGGTGGTGGCCACCGATATCCACCTAGATAACCAATATATTATACCATTGAAATAAGTTACTAATCGTTTCAATAAAAAAATTAGAAAGATGAATTCTAAACTAAAGACATTGGTAAAACTTGAACTTGAAAGATAAAAAATTGGTTGAATTATTTATCCAATTAGACATTCAGATTTTCTTTCAAATCTAGTAGTGGTGAGAAAAATATTGGATAAATTTATTTCTATGTTAACTTTCGAGATATGAATAAATCGAGTATTAAAGTTAACTATCCTTTTCCTAACATGGAATTTGTACTTAAACAAGTCACTGGATCAACTTGTATGTCCATGTTAGATGGTTTCTCAGGATACAGTTAGGTATTTGTTGTGGAGGAAGACATGCCCAAGACTTTTTTCATAACACCATGGGATACATATGCATATGCTTACATGTCATTTGGCTTTAAAAATGTTGGAGCCACTTTTCAAAGAGCCATGGATCATGCATTCAAAGATCTGATATGAAACATTATGGTTGATGATCAAGATTATCTTATTGTCCATTCCAAGACAAGAGAAAAACACATTGATCATTTGAGACACGTCTTTGAAAGATGCAAATTATATGGTATTTATCTTAATCCAAAAAAGTATGTGTTTGGTGTATCTGAAGGAAACTTTTTGGGACACATATTTAGAGAACAAGGAATCTGCATTGATCAAGAAAGAATCAAAGTCATTAATGAACTAAATCCTCTATCTTATAAGAAAGGGGTACAATCATTTTTTGGAAAAATAAACTTTGTAAGAATATTTTTCCCTGACTATGCAAGCATTGTCAAGACAATTAATTTATTGTTAAATAAGGATCATAGGTTTGAATGGACTCCAAACATTCAAAATGATTTCAATAATATTAAATGTGAAATCACCAAAACACTTGTGCTTATCAACCTGTATTTTAATAGAGATTATATTTTATATACTTTTGCTAGAGAAGGGGTTGTGGCTTCAATCCTTACACAAAGAAATTATAAAGGGGAAGAACTTCCAATAAGATTTATGAGTAAAACCCTTCATGATTATGAGATAAAATATTCATAATTGGAGAAACAAATAATGTCTCTTGTTAAGGAGGTGGCACATTTTCGAAATTATATTTTTAACTCTCATGTTATAGCATATCTTCCATCCTACCTGGTGAAAATTCTCTTAAATCAACAATTGAGAGAAGGAAAGTGGGAAAATTGGTTGGCTAAGATTCAAGAATATGATGTTGAGATCAAACCTTTAAAAGTAGTTAAAGGAAATGGATTATCTAAACTTATTGTTGATAATGAAGCATGGAATGGGGTCGTGTCATGTTCAGTTGGAAAACCCATGTTGAATTCATAATTGTACAAGGACATCATTTTGTATTTGAGATATGGAAAATTCCCAATCAATATGACTCCCGAGGAAAGAAGATCCCTAAAAATGAAATCAAATCGGTATGTTTTGATCGCATAAATATTGTTCAGAAGAAATTATGATGGAATTTTATTGAGGTTTGTAGATGCAACAAAAGATCAAGAATTGATAAAATAATTTCATGAAGGAATATGCAGAGGAAAGTTTGCACCAACAAATATTGCACACAAAATAATAAGAGTATTATTGGCCACCAATTTTTAAGGATTCATCTGCAATGGTAAGAACATGTTTTTCCTGTACACAACCTTTTCATTCTATGCAATTTTCATTCTTTTCACTTGTACACAACCTTTTCTTTGTTTTGTATATCCTGATTTTCTTGACTTCATTTCCCCAAAAATAAGGCATCTAGTCTTCAGATTCTGTATTATTAACAACCCGCAGGGGGTTATCGTCCCAAATTTGGAGATAGTTGTTGACCCCTATACCTTAATTTTTTTAACTCTTTTGTACATAATTTGTTTCTTCCAATTTTTTTTTATCCTCCAAGATTTTTGTGTCCTACCACTTGCACTTCTCTTTTTTATAGTCTACATATTCTTCCATACTTAGTCACTTTATTATATTCATGGATTTATGGGTTGGAAGACTCGCAGACTCACGGTATACATTTTTTGTTTCAATAAACCCATTGGCAACACATAGTTCCTTTTTCTTTCATCGAGGACTTGTAATTTTGTATATTTTCCTTGTAAATACATTTGAGAGGTATCAACACTTAATTGTTTTTCCTTTCATGGAGGTTTCACGAGTTGGAGGACTTGCTTTTTTATTTGAATATTTCTTCCACCCTGACTCCCCACCATCAAGTGTCTTATTTCTTTCACACTTCTTGAGTTAAATGATGATATTACAAACTTAACTGGTAATATTGAATTTCATAAATCTCGATATTAATGACATTTTTATCGAGGAAATTACATCTATTACATATTAAATCTTGCATTGAAAACATCATTCAATTATTATTGAAAAATAGTCTATCATTTCTCCAAGTTGTAGTACCAACAAGTTCATCAACCTGGTAAAGATGGTCAAGAGAAAAAAAAAAACAATTGTGGGGATACTTTGAATCTGTTCGTTAGAGAAGATTATAATTACCATTGGTCGATATTATATTAGTATTATTCCACATCACTAGATAGAGACAATAGCAAAGTTTGGACATAAGGGATAGTCCTGGCTAGTTGTGTGCCATAAATTGTTGACTGCAAAGATATTATCACTTGGTGCATAGACAATGTTTTTCAAAACAGAAGGACAATTCCAGTACAAAATGACTCCCCTATTTCATTGGAGCCTTCAATATTCAAGAAAAGGCTAAAATTACCAGAGCCAAATATAACATACAAAGGAGACGAAGCTAGAAATTTTCTGAAAGGGAGGAATAATGGAATAGAACTCCTACAAGAATATTTTCAAGACCCTACAACAATACCACAATACTTATCCAAAATCCAGGTCAATTCCATGAAATACCCTTATCGATAAATTGATTAGTTTTTTACAAGAATCATTGGCCAATATTATAGAATCACTATCCATGGGCTAGCTCTATGTATTCTACATTTTAGTGTTCATGAAAATGTTGTAATCGACTAGGCGAATATTATATATAATAAAAAAAATTCACAATTAACGAATTTTAGGAATGATAAAAAGTTTTACATGCCTTCTTATTTGATATTTTCCATTACATACTACCATATTTTTAAAGGCTTGAGTATTGGAAAGAGGGTAAATTCAAAGGTCAACCCCGTGAATATGTGGTATGAAGCTCTATGGAGACAAAAGGTTATTCATTACTTTCATGAAGTCTATAATGATTTTGTGTTTGAATTCAAGAAATTTCTCTTTGGAGAGGATACTTCTAGAATTTCATTGGAAGTGTCCTCCTTTATAAATACAAAGTGAGTTATGGAGAAAATGGATGATTATAACATCATCAAGATTTTCTGTTCTCATGAAAAACCTATCCTGCTTCATTATTATGTGTCCGATAAATTGTTTATTATAGAGGTAGAAAGGAAATATAAATTGTGGTTCCATGTTTTTTATGAAAAAAGGAAAAAAAAAATTATTCATTTTCATTGGAAACTCAGTGAATTTTTTTTTAGAGGAATTGCCAAGATTGATGAATGTGCTTGATATTTGGACAAGTATAATTTAAAATTTGTAGACGAAATCAGGGGGTTTGATCCTAAAAACCTTTTTTATAACCATATGATATCAACTGGACTTAGTCCTTCATTATTTAACACCCTTACGTTTGGACACGAATAAGGAGATAGTCATGATCCTCTTGTACAAGATACTAAGAAATGTTTTGGTGATATAGAGACCATAGTGAGTACTATAGAGTAATGTAAGAAAAGAGGGGAACCATGAGGTGAAATAAGTGTCGAGTCTCCCATTGTTTCTCATAGAAGTGATTTTCCTAAATTAAATCCTCAGTATGCAATGACTCAACAAAGAAAACCCTCAAATAATACATCAGGTGATGATGGAGAGAAAAATCCTCCTCAAGGAAATTCAGGAAACCCTCATAAATTGAAAGTGAAGAGGAAAATAATTAATTCTCAATTGGGAGGGGAAGAAAAAAACATACTTGAAAATGGTATTTAACTTGGTGATATCGATTTATATGTTGATATTGAACATATCTAGTTGTCAAATGAAGAGGAACAAGTAAAAGAGAATGCACAGTTTGTTGTCACTCTTGTTGTCTAGGATGAAGTATTTTCTCATGAAGAAACCTTTTTCCGTACATAATTCATTATTTTACAATTCTTCAAAGAAATTAAACTTTGAAAGAACTTCGAAGAATAAAAAGGGAACGTATCTTTCAACCATTTATCTTAGAGAGATTCCTCCATCAAAATTATCTCCAATTCATAAGGTTACAAGGGGATGAACTAGATATCTCAATAGTTGATATGGAGGAAGGAAATATTAGGCTTAAGGAAAGAATAAATGAATTAGAAGAAAATTTTATGCCTCCACCTATATTGGCCACTCCTATTTCTATAATTCAACATGATATAATTCGTCAAAGAACTCATGAGTCAAGTTTAATACTGAAAGGAATCCCAATATTACTCACTGCTACTCGACATTTCGTGGAGGAAAATATAAAGAAAATAATGTCACTTATTTTAGATATATGGGAATTGGTGAAAATATTTTCTTCTCTCAGGCTTAGAATACAAAATAATAAAGAATATTTGAATGCATATTTAAAAAATGATGAAGTATTTCTTATAAACAAGGTTTCCATGTTCACTTAAAAAGTCTTGTCAATGACAAAACAAAGGAGAAAACAAGAAGATATGCCTTCTCAAAGCCACATGAAATAATCGAAAGTTTATTGTATTGAAAGGATTAATACATTAAGAGGATTACTAGGTCAACTTAATGAATTAATAGGCAAAATGACTGAGGCATATTCAAAATTTATTGGGTTAGATATTGCAAGTACTACTATTGAAGTGGCAGATTCAAAATCGATATCAAATTTGATGCTCATGACTAGATAAAATTTTGAGGAGAAATTTGAAACATTGAAAAAACTATTAGAAAAAAAAATATTGTTAGTATGGTGGAATATACTTATGATGACATCAACAATTGGCTTGTGGAATATACAAATAGAAATGAGGACATGGAGTCTACATTAAAATTTTTATCTATCGACCATAGAGAAATTGAAAGTGAATTATTTAATATCAAAGTCAAGAAGGAAGTAACCATTGGTCCTTTAAGGGAATATATTAAAGAATGGTTAAACAAATATTTAATCAAGATTTTTGAGATTCCAACGGAAGTAGTAACAACCAACCACATAGCCACAGCGAGAAAAGATAAAAAAATTGCATTAGCAAGAAAATGAAAGAGAAAGAGACTCCATCATAGTAAGTTTATGTTGATTAAATACTTTCTTCCTTCTCATAATTCATCCAGTTGTATTTATCCTTTCATTAGAAAAATATAACCGAATTCTTATAACTTTCTTTTGCTTTATTTCTACATCTTTTTGTTCACGCCTTGTTCCTCATTCTTCCCTCTTAATCATATTTCTTGTAAATATTTTTATGGTCCACAAGAGCCCTAATCCCAGTCCATTTAAGGAATAATTCATTTAAATTTCCAAGATTGTAACAAACATTATTTTTTTTTTTTAATTCCAAACAACCACTTCGAAGCCAATTTTGATTATATTTTGTAACTCTCTATTTTGAGTATAATAAATTTGAAATCGACTTATCAAAATCTTATTTTCATCTTAATAATTAATACTCTTTTAAAGTTTTCTTATGCAATTGGAACATTTCCTTTTATTTTGAATGTGATCATAAAATTTATTAGACTGTGATCGATGTGAGAATATTTCATTTTCTATTTTTTCTACAATGTGTGATGTTTGAGTTTCCTAGTCCACTTCTCAGGAACTCTCCATATATATTTATTTTTCATCAATTAGTATTTTCTCAATATATAAATATTTTTATTTTGTCATTTGATATAATCCTATATTATTTTTGATATCAAGTATTTAAAGAAGATATTTAGCCAAAGATGAGTACCAACTATATAACAATTTAGGAGGATTCATATCCCCATGAGGTTGTCGTTTCAGTCTAACATATTCAATCATCAACACCTAGCATGGGTTGATATCTAGTTGAAAGTCCTTATTCACCTATCCAAGATATCCTTGAATCACAATCTTTCATGATTCAAGAACTTGAGAAGAAATCCTTCTTTTCTCTCCAAAAGTATCTTTCCCCTTCATCCTAGCCCTTCTTTTATAATCTTGAGTTATGACCTCACCCTAATCTCCAAAGTGATTGATGGTTGAGATTAAATATCAGCTCACTTGAGATCAATTGCTAAGATTTAATTCACTAATGCTAATAAATTTATCATTTCATTAAATTAAAATCAACTAATTAATAAAATCACTTTACTTTAATAATTCCTTTAATTAAATTAAATTACTAAGGTAGAATCCTTTGGATGACTTTCAGACATGTAGACACCTAAGACTTGTGCATATGTAACTATATGAAGCTACAAACATCAAAATACTTTTATTGAAGGTATAGCTTGAACTCTACCCTTTTTATTCAAATTGAAAGTGGTAGAGGACTTGGGATTAGTCGTCTCATCATCTTGACAAATATAATTTTTTTAAGGAAGTTCGAACTTACACAAAGGAGTCTTTCAAATATCATGCACCATCATAATCTAGTATGATGTTGGAAAAGGAATGTGGTCTATGTATTATCTAAATTGGACCATTATATTGTATTTTTTCTATCTCAATTCTTTTTTAGGGGAAAAATTAGAGAAACAAATTTCCAGGGTAAATTTAATGTCAGATCCCATCTTGGAAAATTGGGGTTTGAAACATTTCAGGGCCATTTTGAGGCATAAAATGGAATTTTGGGTGGTCAAAAATTTATTATATTTATATAAGACCCCTTGAATCTATTCTACACATTGATACCTTTTCAATGGTGTAAAAATCATGTCAATAAGAGCTCGTATGCAAAAGTTATGCCTCCCACAAGTTGACCTACCATGTTGACCACCATGGTGCAAGTGGATTCCATGTCATCCCCCATTACTCACACATATGGGGATAGCCACATATGGAATTTCAAGAATATTAAATAATATCCAAAACCTTATCACAATTTAGGGTTGAGGAATTCAAAACCCTACCCCTAGATGGCTATTGAGCAATGTTAAATACCAGGCCAATAGTAGGAGAAGGGGTTCCATTCTTTAGCATTGTATTTGTTACATAGTTGAGAATAACACCTAGGAGTGGTATTTTGAGAGTATAAAAAATAAGGAGATATTGTCTATTATGCATACATGGCACAATGTCAAAGGAAACTCCACTGAGAGTGCATCTTTCTTTGTACTTGCAATTGAAGAATAGAGCAAAACCTTATCACAATTTAGGGTTGAGGAATTTGAAACCCTACCCCTAGATGGCTATTGAGAAATTTTAAATACCAGGCCACTAGTAGGAGAAGGGGTTCCATTATTTAGCATTGTATTTGTTACATAGTTGAGAATAACACCTAGGAGTGGTATTTTGAGAGTATAAAAAATGAGGAGATATTATCTATTATGCATACATGGCACAATGTCAAAGGAAACTCCACTGAGTGCATCTTTCTTTGTACTTGCAATTGAAGAATAGAGAGCACATAAATCTCATCTTATAGTTGGGTTTTCTCCCCAATTGGGTTTCCTAGGTTATATCTTGTGTTTATTTGTGGATGGTGTGTTTGTATTTTTTTATTTTCTCTATGTTTCAAATTTAATTAATTTTGTACATTTTAAGCAGAAAACCACGTGATTAAAGAATCTGGTATCTAAAAGAAATTAACCTTCATAGTAAATATTTCAATATTTTATTAGATTTGTTGTGACAAACTGTCTAGTGTTATATCCATGGAAATATCTAGGTCAAAATCCATGGTGGATCCATCCTCTACCCTATATTCTATAATTCCAAAGAAACTTGAGCCTATAATCAGGTAAATTAAAATATCTCTTATCCTTACTTCCTTAGGGTCGACAGGGACATAACTTTCCTATAATATCTTATCATTCTCATGATCATCCTCATGAAAAAATCACAAGGAATTTGATTTGTAGTAAGCACCACCTCCCGAAAATCTAAACCCAATTATTTTTTTCACCTCTAAGCAATTTTTACCAGTTGTAATGAGAAATTCCTAAAACAATTTCTATAAAAATGAAAATGGGAACATACGATTGGAACATTTACATAATTAGTACTCTCATAATACCTCCCAAATATGACACAATCTTGATAGACTAATATACAACATGAATAATATCTAGATGAACAAGTATTATTCCCATAGATCTGTGTTGGCTATTAATGAAACTATCATTAACTAGAATAGTTTCTCCAAGATTATCCCCGATAGATTTGATATCCCCAACTGTGCACACATACATTGGAAATCCAAGGTGTTTTATCCAAAATCGAATGGATTTTGAATGCCCATCCTTAGCATAGAGTGGGTGACAAAACTTGAGGGATAGAAGAGAGTTATTCCATAGCCATTTTCCCTTCAAAATTTGTAGAGCATCTTCCTCATACCAAACTTTGAAGCCCAACCAACCATGAGGAATTATATGAGCATTTGGCTCATACCTAATAAAGTATACCCAAGACTACTGATCCAAAATGGACCCAAAGAAGCTTAATACAACTCAGAACACACATAAGCAAATCAAAACGCTAAGAATGGCTCCAACAGACAACAAAAGGGAAAAAATTAAATGTTCCTAAACATCAGTGGAAAGGGCATAATCACAAAGAGCGTGTCACATGATTTCTAATGATGCAAACAGCTCGTCAAACGAAGTTATGGATCAAAATTTATAATCGGTGAAAGTTTAATCAAACTTGGTCAAACAGGGAAAAGTGAAAGTGACATGTGGCACCACTGAAAGGGTCACACATGGAACATATGAGTGGGAAACATGACATGAAATGAAAACACATGGGCATGTTTGATGATGACACATGTCAACTTCATTGACAAATAAAATTGTGACAAGTGGCAGTTTTTTATGTGGACCAGTTATATGGTGCCACATGGCCTAGTCATGGGCTACCACATGGCACCCCTCCCATGGCTGGAATGTGAAAAAGTTTATTTGACTCCCCAAGAGTCCACCTCATGACCTCCAAACAACCCAAAGGCCTGACACACACGTTCTAACCCATACAACATACCTTCTTTCTTGTTTGTAATATGGTTAAAATATTATTTAAATTTAAACTTTAGACTTAGGTGCCAATGAGAGGGGCTAGGCCTTCGGCCCAGCCCCTGATCATGTGTTTTATCCCACATGGCCATATTATTCCTCCTCTTTGGGGGGCTTAACCCAACCAACCTCCAAATATAGCATATTCACCACTAAATTTAGCATTTCCAACATTTTCTCCGCCAGTTTGTAACCTCCGCCATTTTTAGCAAGCGCACCAAAACTGTTATAACACATGTATTAAAACAGAGGTCTGTGGGATTCGACCCCGGAACCTCTGCCAATTTGAACGCCTTAATTTAGCCAATGTAACCAACTTGCCAACTATACACTTATGGCATAAACACCCCAAATATTGTATATAAAGGGGTTTCGAGCAATTCATTCAAACACATGAGAGCACAGAGAAGGGGCAGGCTAAGAGCATCCATACAATATGGATTTGGACGCATTTTTTTCATATTTTGGCATGGATTTCGAGATCTGTCAATCATTAATTGCAGGAGCAGTGGCACGGAAAACTGAGGAAAGGGGTTTCATGGGGGCCCGAAAGTGTTAGACTCGGATTTAGGCATGGAGATAGTAATTTTTAGGTAACACGACGCCACGAACACAGTGGTGGTGTTAGTTTTCTGATATGAGAAAATATTATGTGAATTAACTCCAGAGTGAGGTATATTCATGTATTTTTACCGATTCATTTGTGGAGTTAATAAAAATATCTACCCATTTGAGAGAATGACCCGGAGACGTAGTCCACTAGGGATGAAATCCATTATGAAGTTCTTTGTGTTCATATTGCATGATTATGTCTCTTTCATTTTGAGCTTTTCCTTCTTTATGGTGTACTTTTGTTTATGCTCATTTAATACAATTATTTAATAAGTCACCCGATGAAAAGATCCCGGATCATGTTGGTATCAGAGCAGTCATCTTTGACTTGAATTGTTGAGTATGAATGCTTACTAGGGCCAAGCATAAGCAGGGTGAATGAACTCTTAAGACGTTCAATCTTGAGGTTGGTGATACATCCCGAAGGAAGAAGATGGCAGAAGAGGACAAGTGCGATGAAAAAGAGAAAAACTTTCACATGGTATTTTATCACATGTCAGAAATGGTTGAATGAATGTATGTAGATTACGAGAATAGGATGAAGAAGAAGGATAAGAAAAAGGAAGAACATGAAGATGATGATGATTCAGTAAACCAAGGGGTTGGAGGAGATCCTCCTGAGCCTTCGTCTTCACCTTCAAGTTCTAGTTCTTCTTCCTCTAAGAATTCTCATCACTCTCAAAATTCTAACCATAAAGCCTCTTTTAATAAACCGTTATTAAATATTTATGTAAAGTTTTCTTTACCTATGTTTAATGGAGATGCTAATCCTGAAAAGTTAGACAATTGGATCTGACAGGTTGAAGTATATTTTCGTTTTCAACATATTGACGAAGAGGAAGTTAAAGTGCAACTGGCTTCTCTTCGGTTGGAAGGCACCGCTCTCGTATGGTGGGAGAGAAAGCTACAGGATAGGAGAAAGTATGGTAAGCTTCTTTCCTCATGGTGGGATTTTAAAAGAGAGATAGGGAAGAAGTTATATCCATTAGGGTATTTACATAAAGCAATGATGGAGTGGCAAACGTTGAGACAGAGTAAAGGTCAGAACGTACAAAGTTTCACGGAGGAATTTAGGAAGAAAACTTTAGCATTGAACATTACTTTGGATTCTTATGAAACTTTAATGAAGTATATTGGCCCACTTCATAGTTATATTTTTCATAATTTTCTCTTGTTTAACCCCACTAGTCTTGATGAAGTTTGTGCGCAAGCCACTCACCTTGAGAACAAGGGGAAACATGTTCAAGAAGATCCCATGAAGAAACCTTCCAATCTCCCACAAAAGACTTTCAAGAAGTTCAAAAGGAAGGGGAAGAAGACCGCTACAGTAATGAGAGAAGGAGAAAAACCATCTTGAACTCATTGCAAGAGGGTGGTCACGATGAAGAACACTATTGGAAATTACATCCGGAAAAGAAACCGAAACAATTCACTAGAAAGGGGAAGACAAACACTGTTTCTATAGTGCAGCAAGATCTTGGTTTTGAATTAGGAGATGAAGGAAATATCACAACAGTTGGAGCACAAGGTAAAGATTCTCTTTATGCTAGTTCAAGTTCCACTGATGAATCTCATATTGATGAACGAAAGAGGAATGAGTTATTTCATATACGAGTTGTATCTAAACATACTAAGATAGATACATTATTTGATCCAGGTTCCCAAGTAAACTTAATATCTGAAGCACTTGTCAAGAATATGGGTCTTGTAACAAAACCGCATCCAAAGACTTACCCTCTTGGTTGGGTATGTGACAAATAAAAACTTAATGTCACCAAACAATGTAGGGTTATATTTTCTATTGCTTCAAATTTGATTGATGAAGTAGATTTGGATGTTGTATCGCTTGATATATGTGGCATAGTGTTGGGAAGTCCATATGTTTATGATAGAAAAGCAGTCTTCTTTCGTCATGAGAACAAATACCACCTTACTAAATGGGGAGTGGATTATATTGTTAGAGATCAAAGCATGAGGGTGAATACGACACTTGTTAGTGCAGGGAAAATGAAAAGACTTATAACCACTAATAAGAGATATGTACTCATGGTCGTCAAAGAGAAATATGTCGGGAAATATGACACTTTCCAAGAATTGATTTGTCTCATAAAAAGGAACTAACTGATATTGTTTCTAAGTATGATGATATTTTTCAGGAACCAGATGTATTACCTCCTAAGAGGGAAATCCAACATGAGATACATATACAACAGGATTCTCCTTTGCCTAATGTGGACATGTAAAGGATGTTAGTTGTGGAGATGACATAGATCAAGAAGTAGGTATAGGGCTTATTGGATCAAGAAGTCATCAGGCCCAGTTCATCTCCTTGTGGTTCTCTGATCGTGATGGTGCCAAAGAAAGATGGCACATGGTGAATGTTTGTCAATTACCGAGCCTTAAATAAAATCACAGTGAAAAATCGATACCCTCTTCCTCACATAGATGATTTACTTGATTAGTTAAAGAATTTTGTTTATTTCACTAAGTTGGATTTGCACAGTGGATATCATCAAATTAGAGTTGCAGAACAAGATGCATGGAAGACTTCCTTTAAGACCAAATAAGGATTGTTTGAGTGGTTATTTATGCCATTTGGGATTTGTAATGCTCTGACAACTTTCATGCGTGTGATGAATGATGTATTCAGTCCTTTCCTTTACGACTTTGTGATTCTATACTTAGATGACATTCTTGTTTTCAGCAGGACTTGGATGAACATGTAAGGCATGTAAAACAAGTATTTGATACTTTGTAGAGGGAAAAGTTGTATGTGAAAATGTCAAAGTGTGAATATGGAAAGACTGCACTTGTATACTTAGGTCACATCATGGGAGGAGGAAAATTGCATATTGATCCTTCCAAAATTGACATAATTGTGAAATGGCCTGAGCAAAAAAGTGTAATCGAGATTCAAAGCTTCTTGGGTGCAGTCCGGTATTGGAGAAGATTCATTCCCAACTTCTCTTTTATCACAGATCCTTTGCATACCTTAACCAGTGTGAAGAACACTTTTCAATGGGAAGGAAGGCAACAAAAATATTTCAACATTTTGAAGGAGAAGATCAGTACCGCACCAGTATTAGTAATGCCAAATCTTCAACAACCATTCGAGATCGAGAAAGATTCCAGTGGATACGTCATGGGTGCAGTATTTATGCAATATCATAAGCCTATCTATTACCACTCTGAGACTTTTAACCAAACTATTTTTAACTATCCTATATATGATAAAGAGTTGTATGCATTAGTTCAAAGAATAAAGAAATAGAAGAATTAATTGTTAGGGAAGGAAACCATCATACATAAATATCACCAGCCCTTACAGTATCTTCAAGAACAAACCAAATTGCAACAATATCGGCACTACATATGGATGGGTTTTCTACAACAATTTCATTTGGTAATCAAGTACAAGAAGGGTACAAGTAACAAGGTAGACGATATTCTTTCTAGACCTCCTATTGTTTCTTCTATTAGTTTGAAGAATACTTCTTTATCTCATGATAGCTATGTAGAGAAATATGCCATCAATGAAGATTTTAAAGAAGTATATGAGAAGCTAACCCATGGTGCATAGGTAGAGAATTATTGTCTACAGGGAAAGTGAACGAGTCAATGTAATACGAGAAGCTCATACTTCTCTTGTATTGGGGCATTTTGGGGTAGGAAAAACTATGGCGCATTTGCAGAGGTTTTGTTATTGGCGTCAAATGAAAGAAATTGTAAGTAAATATGTAAAGGGGTGTGTGATGTGTTCTACTTGTAATCCCACTAATAGAAAATTGGGGCTATACTCACCACTTCCTTTTCCATCCCATCCATGGGAAATCATTTCCATGGATTTTGTAGGGGGTTTACCAATGACTAGAGGGCGTCATGATTATTTGTATGTCGTAGTGGATAGCTTCAGAAAGATGTGTATCTTGATACCATGTAAAAAGCAGATCACTACTGAGAAGACTGCTAATCTGTTTTTTCAACATGTTTGGGTTCACTTTGGATTACCCACGTCCATTGTCTCGGATCGAGATACTCGATTCCTTGGGGATTTTTGGACTAGCTTGTGGAGAATGATGGACACCAAATTGAAGAGGAGCACTTCTTTTCATCCACAGACCAATGGATAGACAGAGGTGGTAAACAAAACAATGGTACTTTTGCTTCGAGGCTACTGTAGTAAGCATCCTAAGTTATGGGATGAACAAATACCTTATGTACACCATGTTTATAATTGAGCTTTACATTCATCCACTCAGAGTTCACCTTTTGAGATGTGTTATGGGTACCTACCAAAGGTTCCTTTGGACATGATGTATGGGAGAGATGCCAATGTGAATGAATAACGAGCAGAGGAAAGATCCCACAAGTTCATCCAAAGGATTCAATAGATACACGAGGCAGTCAGGGAACAATTGGAAAAGAGTCAAGCACAGTATAAAGCTTGGCATGACAAGCACAGGGTTGATCATCAGTTCCAGGTTGGATATTGGGTATGGCTTCATATCAACAAGGAATGACTGAAGGGTGAAGGAAAGAAACTCAAGCCCATCCGATATGGACCCTTAACTATTTTGGAGAAAAGCGGCACTAATTCTTTTTGTTTAGATATTCCACCTTATATATAGATATATTCAATTGTGAACGTAGAGAACTTGAAATTTTTTGAGCCTCCCACGATCATGGATCAGGATGAGGAAGTTTCAATACCTTTAGTTGATGAGTTCACACCTGAGTACTTGGATGAGTTACAGGAAGATATCATCCTTGACAGAAGGAAGAGGACTTCACGCAGAGGTGATGGTGATTATCTTCGAGTTGGATTAAAGGGCACACATCTAAGGAAGGCAAAGTGGATTGAGAGAGATAAGGTGAGGGAACTCTTCCCTCACTTACCAATTGATTTATGAAATATTTTGGTGGTCCAAAACTCTCTTAGTGGGAAGGCGTGATCTAAAATGGATCCAGAGAAGGTTAAGACAACTCAGAATGCACAGAAGAAAATAAGAATGCTTAGAATGGCTCCAGCAGACAACAAGAGGGAAAAAATTCAAAGTTCCTAAAACTCAGTGGAAAGGGCATAATCACAAAGAGCGCGTCACGAGATTTCAAAGTTATAAGATCATCAAACGGAGTTATGGATCAAAAGTTATAAGTGGTCAAAGTTCATTCAAACTTGGTCAAACAAGAAAAAGTGAAAGTGACATGTGGAACCATTGAAAGGGTGACACGTGGCACAACTAAGTGGGCAAGATGATGTGACATGGAAGACACATGGAAATTTTCGATGATGACACATGTCAACTTCATTGGCAAATAAAATTTTGACAAGTGGCAGTTTTTATGTGGACGAGTTATACGGTGCCACGTGGCCTAGTCATGGGCTGCCATGTGGCACCCTTCCCATGGATGGAATGTGAAAAAATTTATTTGAATCCCCAAGATTCGACCTCATGACCTCCAAACATACTAAAGGCCCCACACACACATGCTAACCACTACACCATACCTTGTTTCTTGTTTTCAATATGGTTTAAATATTATTTAAATTTAAACTTTAGACTTAGGCACCAATGAGAGGGGCTAGGCCATGGGCCCAATCCCTGATCACATTTTTTATCTGACATGACCGTATTATTCCACCGCTTTGGGGGCTTAACCCAACCAACCACCAAATATAGCATATTCACCACTAAATTTAACCTTTCCACCATTTTCTCTGCCAGTTTGTAACCTCCACCATTTTTAGCAAGCACGCCAAAACTGTTATAACACATGTATTAAAGAGGAGGTCCATGGGATTCGACCTCGGAACCTCCGCCAAACTGAGCGACTTAATTTATCCAATGTAACCAACTTGCCAACTATGCACTTATGGCATAACCACCCGAAATCTTGTATATAAAGGGGTTTCTAGCAATGCATTCGAACACATGATAACACAGAGAAGGGGCAGACTGAGCGCATCCATACAATATAGATTTGGGCATAGTTTTCCAGATTTTGGCATGGATTTCGAGATCTATTAGTCATTAATTGTAGGAGTAGTGGAACGAAAATTGAGGCAAGGGTTGTCTTGGGGGCCTGAAAGTGTCTGACTCGGATTGAGGTGTGGAGATAGTCATTTTAGGTAAAACAACGCCAAGAACATAGTGGTGGTGTTAGTTTTCTGATCTGAGCAAAGATTCTATGGATTAACTCTAGAATGAGGTATATTCATGTATTTTTCCCGATTTAGTTGTGGAGTTAATAGAAAGACCTACCAATTTGAGAGCAAGACCCGAAGACGTAGTCCACCATGGACGAAATCTGTTATCAATTTCTCTGTGTTCATATTGCATGATTATTTATCTTTCATTTTGAATTTTTCCTTCTTTATGGTGTACTTTTGTTTATGCTCATTTAATACAATTCTTTAATAAGTCACTTGACGAAAAGGTCCCGTATCAACTACTACATCCGTGAATTTAGAAAATCCTTTCCTATCGTCCTTCCAATGAATTTATCAAACATAGTATCCCTTGATAGGTCCAAAATATGGTTTAAAACTATGTCCTCACCTACTACCACTGATACCCCTCCCCCTCTTCTCTTGATCACTCTTCATTCTTTCCTATTTTGGTTCATCACCTCCTCCTTTTTATCACCTTAAAGATCTAAAATATTTATTCTTCTCCCTACAAATCCTAATCTTCCCACACCTTCATGATGCATATTTGTAGCCTCTTGAGTTTCGATAAAACCACTTACAAAAAGAATCTCTAAAGAGTTATTTTCATCACTAGGAGTGAACATGATTTATTTTGAGTTGGATAGTAAAAATACAAGAGGCATGTGAAGTGTGTAAACCACATCTCATCACCATCACCTTTGAGGTCGGAAAATATTGGGTGTCAGAAATCTTCTGAATATTTTCCGTATTTAATGGAACCTCAAATGAGCTAGATCCAACTTCCCTAAGATTCATCTCATAATTAAAAACAAATTATTTCTCCCACAAGGAATGGGAATTTTTTTCTTCAATATATGTTATACTAGGAAATGAAAAAATGTTGGAAAGTTGGTTTTCACTGATGTCAACATGCAGTGGCTTCCATTGATGTCAACATATGTGATGGTTGTATTTCGAGAAGTCTCCAATCTGGTCCCCTTATGGTGTATCTCTAATAATGGACCTCACAGGAAGATGCTTTGAATAAGTTTACAGGAAACCCATAGGTTTTCTCATGAAGCCCAAATTGTTTTGAGGAATAAGGACATGAAGGACAATGTCAATGTAGGTAAGACGCTCACAGATGGATAGTCCTCATCATGTCATTTCCAATGGTAGGTGGAATGTCACATAGCTCCTCATGGTTGAGGAGTTATGAGGTCATGAAGTTGGAAGCCCCTAATTGGTTGCAATATGGGTTAAGAAGACCTTAATTGGTTGCAATGAATTAGTGAAAGGGTAAAGTGGTTGTAACAAGAAATTTCAAGAAGCCCTAAAGATAAGGAAATAGGTTACATAGAAAAAGTATATATACACCTCAATAAGTCATTCATAAGTACATTCACACACACATTCTATTGAATAACTTCTATGTGAGGAAGTGATTCTTATCTGACGTAACCAAGGAGATCTGAGGAAAATTTCAGTGGGAAGATGAACTGAAGAAGGTGTTGGAGAAATTTCTATTTTCGGCACACTAGTTCAGCGAGAGTAACATTAATTCAGTGGGAGTTAACTGACTAGTTCTATTTAAACTTTATAATATTAGACCATCACTAGTATGCATGCATTCCTAATTATAGGATGTCATTGCCTATATGAGTGAAGATCACTCACTCATTGATAAGATTATAATATGCATTGATTCTCATTATTCATTGTGTATCTGTCTTCCTTTTCTTGATAAAATATGTTTGTGTATGCTTTAGCTAGCTCTCATGTGTATGTTTCCATGAAACATTGACATGGTATCATAGCTGATATGCTTGGAGAAACCCAGAAAATCCATAGAAGAGTGAAAGAGGATTTGAGAAAACCTAGTTTTTTCCATCGTCATGGCCTATCCCTATTGAAAGGTGCGACGATTGGAATCGTCATGGCCTATCCTTGTCAAAGGGTGCGATGGTCGTTCTCAGGCTTCACAATCATTGCACTGTGTCCTTCACTAGGGTGCGATTATTTATCATCATCGCACTTTATCCTTCTCTAAGGTGCGATGATTCAGTAACCCCCCCAAAATTGGTTTTCTGTAGTAAAATTGTAATATCTCAAAATTCGTGATCTAGGTCGAGCTGAAATTTTTGCCAGAGACATATAACATAGGGATTCTCATTCTGACCAAAAATATCCAAAACCCACATAACATTTTATGAGATATATATGTTTTATCATATCTATAGTTGCCATAGAACCGTCTGTCATATCTCAGAATCCACGATCTAGATTTTCAAGATCTTTTCAGAATCAATAGTAGGATGGAGGCGATGCAACTTCTTCAATCAAGTCTAGTGATTATACTCACATCGTACAACTATTTTGAATGGAATCCAAAGGCTGCATTCCAACTCAAAAGAAAAGGACTCTATATTTTGATGATGGCGATAGAAACAAAACCTACATCAACGCTTGAGAAGACCAGATGAGCGAACCGTAAGGATGAGGCCACATGATTAATTCTTGAGTTAATATCCATTAATATATGGTTTCATGTTGTTGCATGAAAGAATCCAAACGATATCTGGACCATCTTGGAAGAACTCTTTGGAAAGAAGGATGAGATTCGAGGTCATATGCTTGAGGTAGAGCTAAATACCTTAGACCCTAAAAGTTTTGATAATATATAGGATTTCTTTACTAAATTTAAATCTTAGATTTTGAGCTTGGGTGAATGTGGTATTGACAAGTCTACATAAGAGAAACAAATTATTCTAACAATCTTGGCCAAGCTAGGACTAGAATATGTTTTATATGTTTCCAATTTCCATTCTGGAAAATGTATTTTGGGCGCAAATTGGAAAATGCCTATGATGGCTCAGTTCATTGAGTCTCTCACACAAGAGAAGAAAAAACTCATACATATGAGCCTCATGAAATATCCAAAAGCACATGAACTCACCATGTATGATGGAAAAGGGTCATCCAATCAGAAATCAAAGAAGAAACGAAAGGAGATATTACATCTAGAGTCAAAGAAGGAGGCATATTCCAAACCCTTCAAGGATTCTTTAGGTTCCAAAGATTCTTCAAATTCCAAAGGGAAGAAGAAGAAGGGAAAGCAATTCACATATTGCAATAAAACGAATCATGAAGAATACGCATGCATGAAGAAGTAGATCGATCTTATGACAAAGGTACTTCAGAAAAATAACCTTGGAGACTTCATTCTTGAAGGAGCCAAAAAGAATAAGGAAGAAGACCATGCACCTAAGAAAGGTAATCATCATGATATGGTTGCAATTAATTCCTCATCTGATTCATGGATTATATATTCGGGTGAATCACATCGTATGGAAACTAAAGAGGAAGTTTTTACTTCTTTCAGTTCATGGTCTGGACCTCCTATTCTCATGGGGGATGATATGCCAATAACAGTTGCAGGAGAGGGAGGAGTGGAACTCCCTAATGGAATTTTTGAGAATGTCTTACATGTTCCAAAGCTTTCTATAAATCTTGTCTCAGTTTATCATATCACTCAAACATGTAAAAGGGTTGAATTTACATCATATTTATCTTTTGTACTTGACATGCATGATAGTTCCATTATTGCAGTTGGTGAGGTAGATCACAAATCAAGGTTGTATAAGTTCACTAAGTTATTGACTATGACTCCTCTTTGCTACTTCCACATGCTAATGATAGTAGTAGAGTATGGCATGATATATTTGGTCATTTAAACTTTAGGTACATGCAACGACTTTCCAAGCAAGGAATGGTCAAAGTCTTTCCAGACATTCAATTTTCTGAAGGGGTTTGTGAAGGATGCATTCTTGACAAGCATCTTGAAGAGAAATTTGAAATGGGGGAGGCAAGGAGAGACTTCTCTTATTTGGATCTTATTCATAGTGATATCATGGGTCCATTTCCACATATTTACATCAACAAAGAAGGGTATGTTCTTACATTTATTGATGATTATTCACGCTATACTTGGGTTTATTTTCTCAGAAAAAAGTCTGAAATTTTTTAGCATCTCAAAGACTTCAAAGCTCTAGTAGAGACACAAACTCAGAAGAAAATCAAGATCCTTCGAACACACAATAGGGGGGATTTCTTTAGGATTAATCCATAAGTGCGGACACAAACTGATCTCCCTAGATCCACCTGGATCTAGAACAAAGAAGGACAGAATAATACTCTTTCCCTAGATTTAGACTATTGAATGAACTAGGAGGCAAGAATCGTAAACATACCTTGTGATAGATTCCTTGGGTCTTTGTTGTTCCAGCTTCGCTCCAATTCTCTTGTGCTGTCAATACCACAATAATACAAACCAATCGAAGTGAAGACAACTCAACATATTCAATAATCAATCTAAGTATATGATCAAGGAGTTATACAATAAAGTGACATTAGCTTTATGGGAAAGAGACATATTACTGTATTAAATTGTTAGAAAGAAAATCTTACAACCTGAGCCTTGATGTTGCAAACCTCCTTTCGATGGATCCTGGCTCTGACACACACACCTTCTCTCTTGTATGAAGAATATCAACCACTTTTGATAACCTTGCTGGAGTTCTTGGTTGTTGTAGCATCAGTCCTTCACACAGTCATTCACTAATTCTCCAATAAATCTCTTGCTAGTTTGATTCTAACCTTTTCCATGAGAATCCACTCAATATATAGGAGAGAATGAATTATTTACTTCGATAGGAATGATCCCAAAATATCAGGAAAGCCAGTACTTAGATAACCATTCAAATTCCATCTCATCCTTCTAGAAGATTCCCTTCTAGAAGCTTCGAGAATTCATCATTTTCCCTTCTTTAGAAAGTGTTCGCACCCTAGTAGTTAGGCACAGTGCGAACTTCTCGCACCCTGGCTTAAGGCAGCCTATGAGAATCATGCATTATCGTAGTCAAATATATTGGCAGCCTGCGAACCTTCCTCAAAACTGTGATTTCCGGAAAGAGATGAAGGTAACTTTTCTCAGGAGAAAATTCTAAAGAAGAGCCTGAGTATACCATTGTCAATACATCATCATGACAACCAAAATTATGGGTAACGGAATTTATATCAATAAATATGTTCAGAATATTTGTCATGAAGCTAGTATCCAGTTGTAGCACATAGTTCCATACACTCCAAAATAGAATGGAGTTGTTGAAAGGAAGAACAGTTCTCTCAAGGAGATGACTAGTTTCATGTTGCATGCAAGATCACTTCCTTCCAAGATTTGGGCTGATGAACTTAATTGTGCTACTTACATATAGAACAGATCACCTCACAGATTTGTTGAGGATAAGACACCTTCTGAGGATTGGACAAGTGACAAACCAGATGTCACACACTTTCGCATATTTGGATCTAGAGCATGGGCCCATACTCCTTCTGAAAAGAGGAAATCCTTAGATCCATAGAGCACACCTTGCATATTTGTGGGATATCCAGATGATGTGAAGGGGTACAGATTGATTGATCCCTCTACAGACCGAATCATCATTGAGCATACTATTCAGTTTGAGGAGAGTCCTTTGCATGCACCTCTAGTGCAACATGCAAAGACTCTTGTGCTTCCATCAATTTGAGACATCAAAGGTGATGATTCCACACACTCAGATGCTACATATTCAGACACAAATTCATAGGATTTGTACATGCAGATGAGCAAGTAGTACAACCAAATGAGGAGACAACATTTTTGTTTCAACAAATTCCCAAGTGGGCATAGTCCAAACTTCAAGCATAAGGAAACCTTGTAGGGGATCCATTGGATTAGAGGAGGACTCAATCTCACCATGTGGATCCTTCTCAGGTACTTTCAGGTTATGAACCAATGATGCCCATGAATTTCTATATGGTTCAATCTTCTTATCCACATAACTATAATGAGGCTATTGCAAATCCACTATGGGAAGCAGCCATGCAAGAGGAGAATGACTCTCTCCTAGAGAATCAGACTTGGGATCTGGTTCCACTTCCACCAGGGAGGAAAATTGTCAGATGAAAATGGGTCTATAGGACTAAGAGAGAAGCAGATGATCAGGTGAGCAGGTACAAAGCCATATTAGTTACAAAAGTATTTCAACAGATTCATGGGATAGATTATAATGAGACATTTTCTCCTGTAGGAAAGATGGACTCCATTATCTTGGCTCTAGCCATTGTAGTAGCCAAAGGATGGGAAGTTCACCAGATGGATGTGAATAATTATTTTCTTCATGGTGACCTTTCAGAGGAGATCTACATGGAGAAGCCATAGGGGTTCATTTAGAACTCATCTTTATTATGAATATTGAAGAAGTGTCTCTATGGCCTCAAGAAGGCACCTAGAGCATGGTATGAAAATATGGATTCTTACTTTCTTTCACATTATTTTGTTAGATATAAATATGATTCCAATGTTTACATGTTGAGGACTACTGACTCTGTGATGATATTAGTACTCTATGTTGATGATATTTTAATCACTGGTAGATTTTCTTCAGCCATTCCTTTGGTCAAATATATTTTGCATGACAGGTTCTATATGATGGACATGGATCCACTACACCTTTTTATTGGTCTTGAGATCAGTCATGATGCTTTCGACATCAAACTTTCTCGAGATAAGTATGTCAGGGATCTTCTGGATAGATTCCACATGATAGACTATAAGTCTGCACCTACACCCTTCTTATCTGGGATCGGACTTGAGGATGGGATGGATAAGCCATTAGTGGAAAACACTTTGTATCAACATCTGGTGGGGAGTATTTTGTATCTCACCCACACCCATCAAGATATATCATATGATGTTAAGAACCAAATATCAATATAGAATAGAAAAACCTCAGAAAAAGTACTCAATGCCTTGAAAAGGAGATAATTTCAAATAATAAGCCTCTTCGAGGGAGCAACCTCCTTTTACCCCACTTAAATGTTCAAGTACAAGATGATTCAAAATGAAAATGTCTCCTTGGTATATATAGGAGAC
>JZKD02S1662067.1:131067-141823 GCA_000966675.3 Picea glauca
AGATGAATGCAAATGTGTGAAATGAAAGAGTTGTGATAGCGATGAGGACAAGAACACTATTGTTGGTCTTCAAAGGAGAGCTTGTAACTCTTCAAATTCACCTCCTCAAAGAGGCAATAAAGGTGAATGTTCAAGGTATAATTCTTCCTATCATTCAGTTTCTTTTGATTATGTTAAGCATGATAAATTTGCATGTAAAAATGGAAGAAAAAATCCATGTACATATTGTGGTTTATATAACCATCATGTTTCAAAATGTTGGAAAAGATTGACCRCTTTCAGGAAACTTTACAAGCAAAGACAACTTGAAAAGAGGATGCAAAAGATTTGCACTCATTGTCAAAAGAGGGGTCATCTCATTGACCAATGTTGGACATTGCATCCAACCACTCATCCACGACACAAGAAGCAGATGGATAAAGAGATTGGCAAGAATGGAAGAGGAGATTCCATCATTGATGTGAGTTAAGATGATTCACAAGAGGATGATTTTTAGCAGAAGAATTCATCATTGAGTTGGCTTGGTTAGAAATGGTTGGATTTCTTGAGCAAGTAAGGCTTGCAATTTCTATTGTAGATGCATATTTCAGACTTATTTATGCATTTATGTTGAGAGTATGACAATTTGCAGCAGTTTATCACAACTTGTATGATGCAAGTTGCATGTGAATGCAATTCATTTGAAGGCATTCTTATTGTTGCACAACTTTGCCAGGAGGATGTAAAAGATGGGTATGATGTTCACTTGTTACTACCATATATGTTTTTCATATTCATCTCTTATGTACCCACATGTTTCGGGTTTATGTACTTATGTTTGTACTGGAAGGAGAGTTGAAGAGTCATGCACATACATGTGTTTTTGTGTGTATGTAAACAGTGAATCTGGTGATAGTTTATCATGAATGGCTCATGATTGCAACATGATTGTGTATCATGAATTCGACTTGTCATTTTGGGAAGGTCGATATGTTTCAAATGAGTTTCGACTTGTGTCGATGTTGTCTTGACGACTATGTTGTGTCGATCATGTTTTTCGACTTATGTTTAGTCGATGGTGTTTGTTGGCTTGTAAGTCAATTTTGAGTACACCAAGATGCAGGAAAACACCATGTTCTTTGATGAAGTACAAGATGCGATCGTTTTCTTGAAGAGAAAAAAGACTTTGTTGACATCATTTTCAGTCTTGTATAAATTTGTTTTCAAGATTGATGGTTTTCTTGGTTTGTGACAAGATGTCGCAGGAAAGTTTTTGCAGCCATTGGAGAGTGGATTGTGTTGACGTCAAGGTGTTCGCAAGAGGGACTTGATTCTCAGTGGGAAGGTTGGTAGTCTTCCAAGCACTAAGAGAACAATGGGTCAGAAACAGCCAGAGAACAGTGGTTGAGGAACATAGTTAGTTGTAGTGCAAGGCATGTCAAGGTATCCAGGTGATTGTCAAAAAGACTTTTCAAGTAGAATCAATTGATAGAACTTGAAAGTAGAAGAGTATTGAAGCTCAGACAGATAATCATAAGATTTTTTGGGTCCAAAATCCTTTCAGTGGGAAGGCGTGATCAAAATGTAGACTAGAGGTCAAAATTTAGCTCAAAAATAAAAGTTCTCATAATTGCCTCAAAATGAATAGGTGCGTAGCCATCGTCGTCATGAACCCAACGCAACTCGTTTGGGTTCAAACAGACGTCGAATGAGAGAGATATCACGTTCTGTTGGAATCGTCAAACAGGGAAAAAAAAATTGTTGACTGTACAGTCTGTGTAGTCCGTATAGCTGATGTGGTAGAGGTCGTACGATGATGTGGCATGTCCGTACACTGAGGTGGAATATGGTGATGTGTCATTCATTTATTGGTAGATTTGGGTGAATCTCGTTGTGACACGTGGCAGTTTTTGTTTGGTTGTACGGTGCCACGTGGCCCAATCATGGGCTGCCACGTGGCACCCTGTTATTGGTTGGTTGTATAAAAATTTTATGGACTCCACCAAACATGACCCCGCGACATCTACATGCATGCAATGTTTTGGCAATGGTCACCCTACTGGCACGCCATACATTTTTCCTTGTTATATATGTGGTTTGATTTATATTTGAATTTGATTTGATTAACGGTTGGCATGAGGGTCCGGGCTGGGGCTTAGCCCCAGCCCCCGGTCGCACACTTTATACCACATGACCGTGTTGTTTGCACACGCGTTTTAAAAAAATTCAAAGCCCCTAGTTTTATGTGTATTACCATGTGACCTTGCCTCTTTGCACGTGGGGGGAGAATTTGTTTTTTTTTTAAATGGTTAGCCCATGGTTTCAGGTGCTTACCCATATGCCCATGACTTTGGTGGTTAGGGGCTGGGCGCACCCTAACTATTCGACAGTTTGACCATTTTTGCGGTTATGCGCATGTGCAAGGTTTTAGCGCGAATTTGAGCATGTATGCTAGGTTGAACGCCCAGAGGTGCGTTTTGGCAAACCAGAGACAACAAGCTTGAAGGAAGAAAATGGCAGGAGGCCTATCTTCTTCATTTTTTGGCCAAATGAGGTGCCAAAAAATCCCAGCTAGGGGTTTTTAGACGTTCTGAATCCATTGGAACTATTTTCAAAGCCATTTGAAGACTTTTTTTGTAGGTTTTTAACCATTGAATTTTCAGAGAGCTCCAGGGAGCTTGAAGCCCGCATTGTTTGAGGTCATGCTCAAATGAGCCCATGTTTGTTTTTTGTGATTGAATAATCATTTTTGGCTAATTATTATGCTCTGAAAACTTTGGGATAGGTTTCAGATCCATTTGAGGACTTTTACAGGTGTTTTTTCCATAGTGAAGATCAGGGAAGCTTAAGGCCACATGTAGAAGAGGTCATACCCGGATGAGCCATGATCTATTTTCAAAGTTTTATTAGTCATTTTTGGGGTTTTTTATGTATTCTGAACCCAATGGTATAGTTAGTATTTCCATTGGATTTGAGAAGCATCTTGTAAAAGAATTTTTGACAAATTAATCCTAGAGAGCCAAGTCCATTGAAGGAGGCTCAAGGAGATGTAGCCCAGAGAGGGGTGAACTCCTTTATCATCTTGTTATTGTTGTGAGTTTGATGGTTTATTTGCTGAAAGTTATGTTGCTGAGTATTTATCTAAAGCACTTATTTAACCATTTAAAATAACATTTCCTCACACATGAACATTTAAAAGAAGATGCATAAACTTGGCACATAATTCATCTTGCATATTTTAACACATGGAGCAAGGTCCTATAAAGTTTATGTTAATGAAGTAGAGGGTGCTTGCATAGCATAACAAGTTATCCCACTATTTTCAGATCAGTCTTCAAACCAAAGTTGGAGTTTATCCATTCTTGATTCACCTTCCTTGTGTCCTCATCATGAATTTCATGGGATGCATTTTCACTTCCAGGTGTCTTCTCTGTTACGAAATTTTTCAATACTTCCATGATCTCCCGTTTTAAACCCTCCATCATCTCTTGTAGTTCATATTTTGTTACTATCTTCTTTTGTAAATCATTTATGTCCCTACGCATTTCTTCACCTTCATAAAGAGTCCAAGTAGGATTTTCTGGAGGCTTATTTTGTGTAGAAGTCCCCTTTTTGGGTGGCATGTTGGCCAAGTATCACTTTTGAACCTTGAGTTTGAGGTGGTTCTGCTAGACAATATTTCTTTTGTTGTATCTCCCAAGTTTAGGGCCTTCTGAGTATGAAACTTTCTTTTATGTAGTTCTATGATATTTCTTCTCTACAATGCCACAGGTCTGATCAAAATTGGATGTGCCAAGTGGAATTTATTGTAACTTCCCCACAACTTGCCGATTTTTGTCCTTTCCAGGAGATCTCACTTGTATAGCGTGCCCCACAAAAAATAATTGATATTAAATTCTGAAGCTCACACCAAAACTACTACAGGCTGTACACGATCCAATGAAACTAGTCCCACTCAATTTGGATACTCTAGGAAGAATTTATGATTGTTTTACCTGAAACACCTTCTTGAGGCTAGTCAATAGGACTAGTCAGATACCCTATCTTACAAAGGGTGTATCTACAAATTTAAGATGGCCCAAAAGCTTAAATTATTAACAAAGATACCTTACTCATTTATGTAAATATCCTTCAGAGTTTAGGGTCTGAAATGTTACAGAAAATGTTTTATAGAAAAAATTCCGCAATGACTCAGTTCAGGATGATTCCAGAACCCTATCTTGTACAGGCTATATCTATGAAAGTGTAAGGCCTCAGGAGATAAATTTTGAACCCAACGTACCTTGATCTATCTGTTAAATATAATACAAGTTTTTCCTTCTGAAACATTCTATAAAAAATGTTATAACAAAAATGCCAAGGTGTATCAGATGTAGCAATGAAACCCCAAGACCTTGAGCTCTGATACCATATGTTAAGAACCAAATATCAATATAGCATAGAAAAACCTCAGAAAAAATACTCAATGCCTTGAAAAAGAGATAATTTCATATAATAAGCCTCTTCGAGGGAGAAACCTCCTTTTACCGCACTTAAATGTTCAAGTACAAGATGATTCAAAATGAAAATGTCTCCTTGGTATATATAGGAGACTAGGAGGTATAATTACAACTAATGGCCTAAATCCATCATAAATAAAATAACATTACTAATATAATATGCCCCAATTAAGAAGTAATGAGCCAATATTAGGGCTTAACATATGTGGTAGGAGCAATTTTCAGATACATGCAAGAACCCCATGATCTGGATTGGAATGCTGCCAAGCGCATCCTTAGATATGTTTAGGGCACCATAATTTATGGGATTCATTATGTAGTTGGTTGCATTAGATCTCATAGGCTACACAGATTTAGATTGGGCTAGTGATAACACAGATCGCAAGTCAACATCTGGGTACACTCTTAATTTGGGGTCAGGCCCAATTTGTTGGTCAAGTAAGAAGAAATCAACCATTTCTTTATCTTCCACAGAGGCCGAGTACAGANGACTAGGAGGTATAATTACAACTAATGGCCTAAAGCCGACATAAATAAAATAACATTACTAATATAATATGCCCCAATTAAGGGGTAATGAGCCAATATTAGGGCTTAACATATGCGGTAGGAGCAATTTTCAGATACATGCAAGAACCCCATGATCTGCATTGGAATGATGCCAAGCGCATCCTTAGATATGTTCAGGGCACCATAAGTTATAGGATTCATTATGTAGTTGGTTGCGTTAGATATCATAGGCTACACAGATTTAGATTGGGTTGTTGATAGCACAGATCGCAAGTCAACATCTGGGTACACTCTTAATTTGGGGTCAGGCCCAATTTGTTGGTCAAGTAAGAAGAAATCAACCATTTCTTTATCTTCCACAGAGGCCGAGTACAGAGAAGTAGACAACTGTGTCATTCAAACAATTTGGATTCAACACTTCCTTATCAAGCTTGGTATCCAGTTTCACTGTTCGAATATCATATGGTGTCACAATCAAAGTACATTGAGATTTTGTAGAGATCCAGTATAGAAACAACAAACCAACCACATTGAGGTCCACATGTATTTCATCAGAGGTTTAGTACATGACTGGATCATTGATTTGTAGTTATGTACTTCCTTTGAACATACTACAAACATATTCATCAAGACATTCACTGAGCATAAGTTTCAGACTTTACGAGATCGTTTTGCAGTGAAGAACACAGTTTCCTAGCAACTACCTTTTCTTCTTTTGATACATTGTCTTTTGAGGGGGGGGGTTTGTTCCCACGTGGTTTTCCCTCTTCCTCATTTTTATTCAGTTTTCATTAGTTGCATTTTACATAAGTAACTAATATGGCCTAGTAACCAGAACTCATTTTTTACTACATAGTGATGTTCAGGGGGGGTGTTGGAGAAATTTCTATTTTCGACACACTAGTCTAGTGGGAGTAACACTAGTTCAGTGGGAGTTAACTGACTAGTTCTATTTTATACTTTCTAATGTTATACCATCACTATTATGCATGCATTCCTAGTTATAGGATGTCATTTCCTATATGAGTGAAGATCACTCACTCATTGATAAGATTATAATATGCATCGATTCTCATTATTCATTGTGTATCTCTCTTCCTTTTCTTGATAATATTTTTTTGTGTATGCTTTATCTAGTTCTCTTGTGCAGGTTTCCATGAAACACTAACAAAAGGGAGAAATTCCAAGGGAGGATGAAGTCTTGTGATGATGTGTTCCAATTATCTTGTGTGCGAGTTTCGTAATCATATATCAAATGTTGCGTGTGTGGCATGATGTACAAGTTCACTTTCCATAATAGGATAGAATTCAATAAGGTAAGAGTTATTCTTGTTGGAAGTTAGGGTTTGTGACTAATCCAAAACTAGTCCCGTGAGAATGAGGTAAAGTTTGATGAATATCCTATTCTCTTGTTGTTGAAGTTGAGGAATATCTATACATCTATAATCTTGTGTATCAAGTCAACTACAGGATCAATAGTATTCTTATGTGTTAGTTTTGATTTTTATTATTATGTTGTTATGGTACATTCTTGAGTCATGTCATGGTAGTGATTATGCATGGTGAACCTTGATGATGATATGATACATTGTTAGAGGAACATATTCGATGCATTGTGTGAGGCATCTTCTAGGTACATGTATGAAGTGCATGTATTGGTGATGTTGGAACATGTTGAGGTACACGTTAGTGATGTTATGGTACATTGATTATTTGCACATCTCGGATATATTTGTATCTTGGCATTGTGGCTATCTTTGTTATGCTTGAGTTACTTCATTGATAATATCTTATGATGCACTTGGTATGGTACATGGTTGATGCATGAGATGGTAAATGGTTGATGTACATGGTATGGTACAGGTTTTGGTACATGGTTGATGTACATGGTACGGTGATGGTTTTAGTATCCACGTTAGTGGATCTAGTTATAGTTAGTTAATCAATGACATAGAAAATGACAGTGATAGTGACAGGGAAAATGACAGGTTTGATTATTGATTGCTCATCAGTGACATGTCGATGTGATAGTGGTAGTCATAGGACAATGTGACAATGGTTGTTACAAGTTGATGTGACAATGACAGTGACAGGTTGGATTATTAGTGATAGTGGTTGTTACTATTTGATGTGATAGGGACAATGCCAAGTTTGTTTGTTAGTGAGAGTGGTAGTTACAAGTTTATCAATGGTAATTACAGTGAGTCTACACTTATATTTCAGGGTGGTAGGATGGGGAAAGGGAAGGAGGTTGTAGCCTCCTTCTAGTTGGTGTCAAATAACTCAGAGACTTGGAGCTTCCCTCAAGTTGGTGCTTCTAAATCAGAAGGTCATAGCCTCCTTTCATTTGGTTCCAAATAACTCAAGGAGTCGGTGCTTGTCAATCAGTGGGTCGTAGCCTCCTTTCAATTGGTGTTGGAGAACTCATGGAATTTGTTCGCCCTTCAAGATGGTTCCCATAGATCAGGGGGTTGGTTCCTCGTTCCAGTTGGTTTTGAAGAGTTTGGAAGTTGGTTCTTCCTATGAATGTATTCTTGATATATATAAGAAATAATTCCTTGGTTTTCTCCCATTTAGATTTCCATGAAATTTTTGCTGTACTATGTATCTGATGTGATATTTTTGAATTGTATTGCTTATGGTAATATGTTCATGATATATTGAATGGAATCATAAATGATATACTATCGATAAATTTGAAGATCATATAGTGTGATTGAAAGTGGTAAACAATGCTCATATNTAGTGGGAGTAACACTAGTTCAGTGGGAGTTAACTGACTAGTTCTATTTTATACTTTCTAATGTTATACCATCACTATTATGCATGCATTCCTAGTTATAGGATGTCATTTCCTATATGAGTGAAGATCACTCACTCATTGATAAGATTATAATATGCATCGATTCTCATTATTCATTGTGTATCTCTCTTCCTTTTCTTGATAATATTTTTTTGTGTATGCTTTATCTAGTTCTCTTGTGCAGGTTTCCATGAAACACTAACAAAAGGGAGAAATTCCAAGGGAGGATGAAGTCTTGTGATGATGTGTTCCAATTATCTTGTGTGCGAGTTTCGTAATCATATATCAAATGTTGCGTGTGTGGCATGATGTACAAGTTCACTTTCCATAATAGGATAGAATTCAATAAGGTAAGAGTTATTCTTGTTGGAAGTTAGGGTTTGTGACTAATCCAAAACTAGTCCCGTGAGAATGAGGTAAAGTTTGATGAATATCCTATTCTCTTGTTGTTGAAGTTGAGGAATATCTATACATCTATAATCTTGTGTATCAAGTCAACTACAGGATCAATAGTATTCTTATGTGTTAGTTTTGATTTTTATTATTATGTTGTTATGGTACATTCTTGAGTCATGTCATGGTAGTGATTATGCATGGTGAACCTTGATGATGATATGATACATTGTTAGAGGAACATATTCGATGCATTGTGTGAGGCATCTTCTAGGTACATGTATGAAGTGCATGTATTGGTGATGTTGGAACATGTTGAGGTACACGTTAGTGATGTTATGGTACATTGATTATTTGCACATCTCGGATATATTTGTATCTTGGCATTGTGGCTATCTTTGTTATGCTTGAGTTACTTCATTGATAATATCTTATGATGCACTTGGTATGGTACATGGTTGATGCATGAGATGGTAAATGGTTGATGTACATGGTATGGTACAGGTTTTGGTACATGGTTGATGTACATGGTACGGTGATGGTTTTAGTATCCACGTTAGTGGATCTAGTTATAGTTAGTTAATCAATGACATAGAAAATGACAGTGATAGTGACAGGGAAAATGACAGGTTTGATTATTGATTGCTCATCAGTGACATGTCGATGTGATAGTGGTAGTCATAGGACAATGTGACAATGGTTGTTACAAGTTGATGTGACAATGACAGTGACAGGTTGGATTATTAGTGATAGTGGTTGTTACTATTTGATGTGATAGGGACAATGCCAAGTTTGTTTATTAGTGAGAGTGGTAGTTACAAGTTTATCAATGGTAATGACAGTGAGTCTACACTTATATTTCAGGGTGGTAGGATGGGGAAAGGGAAGGAGGTTGTAGCCTCCTTCTAGTTGGTGTCAAAGAACTCAGAGACTTGGAGCTTCCTTCAAGTTGGTGCTTCTAAATCAGAAGGTCATAGCCTCCTTTCATTTGGTTCCAGATAACTCAAGGAGTCGGTGCTTGTCAATCAGTGGGTCATAGCCTCCTTTCAACTGGTGTTGGAGAACTCATGGAATTTGTTCGCCCTTCAAGATGGTTCCCATAGATCAGGGGGTTGGTTCCTCATTCTAGTTGGTGTTGAAGAGTTTGGAAGTTGGTGATTCCTATGAATGTATTCTTGATATATATAAGAAATAATTCCTTGGTTTTCTCCCATTTAGATTTCCATGAAATTTTTGGTGTACTATGTATCTGATGTGATATTTTTGAATTGTATTGCTTATGGTAATATGTTCATGATATATTGAATGGAATCATAAATGATATACTATCGATAAATTTGAAGATCATATATTGTGATTGAAAGTGGTAAACAATGCTCATACCGATTCANAAGTATATCCCATTATCTATACCATAGTCCCTCAAGTTGTACCACTTCCCTCCAGGGATCTAGAACAAGGTCAAACACAAATTATCAGAGATATGGCTCAAGGAAGTCTAGTTGTGATAATGGAATCTCCATACCTTGAAATAGTTTCACATGTGCCTCTAACATTGCATCTTTCAACTCCACTTTGCTTCTTCCATGCTGCAATAAGTCCATTAGAATTTACTTATTACATGCCTCTATTCTTGATATTTGTTTCCTTCTGGTGCTCTTCTTTCTCGGTACTCAATGTATGGTTCCATTATTCAACAGTTCCTATAGAAGACATCAAGAAAAAATACATGTTATAGCCATTAACATATAGAAATTATCTTATTCACAGGAGTTATCAACTCCATCATATAATATTTATTCAAAATTAAGTTTGCAATTATAAACCAATACTTATTTGTATGTCTATTGCTTTATTTTGCAAGGCTTCCACAGGTAAGAATTCATATCATTGTCCTTTCTGACACATCCTCACGATTCCACCATTCAATACCCATTTTTAAGTTTATTCTTCCTTACAATACTCACCCTCCAAGTTTAGGCATCCCTTTCACTAATACATGGTCCCTTAGGATCGTGCCAAGGATTTTTCTTGCAAGGAGAGAACCAACTTACCACTAGACATCTTCTAGTAGTTTGTAGTTTGCAGAAACCATAGGGTTCTACTATCATATCAATAACCTTATTCCTGATATTTCTATCTTCAATACCCATTATCGCATCTGTATCATCATACAATCATACACGTACAATCATCATAGAAATTTCACTTATTAAATTCCAAATCTGTTTCATATGAGAAATCAAATTTCCCAAGCATGATATTCCTCATAATGTTTGGCTCTCGCAATAGTATGTATTGGTATTCCTTATGGTATTACACCATTTCCATACCCAAGACCATTCTACTTGCAATCTATTTTATCTTTCATTAAACCAAACAAATTTTTAGTATTCATGAATATTATCCCTTTTTGGAAAATTTTCAATATCCCATGAAGTGATCTCATAATTATATTATTCTAACAATTCAATCACTTCTAGATATTAACTATTAAGGACCTTGGGACCCTATGTTAAGGCCCTAGTAAGGATTCATTATTAGTTTATTTGTTAAATTAGTACGTCGTCTA
>JZKD02S1662078.1:18994-44838 GCA_000966675.3 Picea glauca
ATCCCCTGGGCGAAGCATCTCTAGGTTTCATTTCTTATGGCTTTTATCTTTTACCAGCTGCTTTTACCCCCTCGGCCTTTAGCCCCTTCTTCCCACAAGACAAAGTGTAACCCTCGAAGGTCATCCTAATGGCTGGACTAGGGGAATGGAATGGATGTGCGGGAGATAAGATGAAAAAATGATAGAATGGTGGGAGCAGACGATGGCTTTGCAAAACCCCTTTGGTGGCTAACCAAGACCCATGAATACAAGCTTGATAAATGACCCCATCAATCACCCCAACAATGGTCAAGTGGATTAGTGTAAGATCCAAGCAGTCACCAGAAATGAAAGGAACCTAATGCATATATAAGAAGGTTATAACGATCAAACATGACACATACCATGATACCTTGGACCAATTACCTCATGGAGCAAGAGTCCTCTCCGATGCAAGTCCAAGCCGATGGTGATGGAAGCTGCTACTGTTGACAGGACAAGTCTGGCGAAGAAGAAGAAAGATGGGCCCTCCAGGGCCATGCTCAGGTCGATCCTTCTCTCGTCACTTCATGTCTAGGACCTGTGGGGCTTGAGACATGATCTCCTAGTTATCCCTAGATATCGGGGATAACAGGCACTGAGAGTCACCCTTAGATTGCAAGAGGATAAGCCCAGTACCCATTAGATGTTTTTGGAGGTAGGTTTATGAGTGGAGGTCAAATGGACACAACTCAGTACAAGAATGACTTAACACAGAAATTGGACAAGAAATGAATAGGGAAATGAGTTCCTCATTAACTTCAGTCAATGGTTTGAGTTTAAGGGTGAGCAGAAGGAAGACTTGGTGAGAAAGGTGGACAAGTCTTCCATGGGCATCCGAATTTCAAGCAGCTTGGTGAAGAAAAACTCAGTCTCAAGAGCACTCTTGAACTCAAGTTTCAGACACTGAAAAATGTCACAGTAGCATAATAATCAAACCTACATTATCATACGACTACAACAACTCAACTGGATCCTCCATACCCGAGCATTTCAACATAAGGGGAAATAAGATAACAAAGGGAAAGTATTGGAACAGGTCACATCAAAATTATAATCAAACCTACATTACAATACAATTACAACCCTCAACTGGATCCTCCATGCCTAAGTGTTTCAACACAGTTTACACAAGACAATGAAAGAAGCTGACTTCTATTAACGCAAAAGTCTCAAGTATCATACAAAACCAGAGAACAACTCTGCTATCAAATATTACAAAATAGGGAGATCTGCTCAACCATTTGACCAGCATAACAAAATATTGAACTGATCTACTTATACTCACATCATCCCACAACTACCAGGAGTGTGATCTGCCAATCCCATTCAAATATTTGCGTCTAAGTAGCCTTCTGTCAGATGCAAACCAGGTTCAGTATGGACCTATAGAAAAACTGACCATTGTTGTACCTTTCTGGCAGTTTCGCCCCCTTAGCCATAAATTCCGAGCCTTCCATTTATGGACCGAGTTGAGGTTTTAGCTACCAGTCCCTACTTCATTAAATATATCTTCATTGGGATTGGAGCGTAGCTGGACGACTAGTGGAAGACCACTTGTCGCAATCAGATTGGGTGCTGAGTAGGAAGGTGACCACAAAAGTCAATCCTTGTTTCTTGGATGATTCCTCCTTGGGATTGGAGCACGACGGGATGAATATTGGGAAGCCACCTATCTATATTGGATAGGGCGTCATTTACGCATGTGCATTTCGGGGCCGCGGGAAGTGGTTTAGGTCCACACTGATTTTGATCCCGAAATGCACCACCTCTTGCCATGTTGCCACCCAAAAAAATAATGGTTTGGATTTTGGCCTGCTCAAGGCTTTTTAAATCCCGAGCATGTTGCAGCCCCAAAACGATCTGAGACCGTCGATCTAAAAGGGACTTGATATCTGGGAGCTCCGACTACTTTAGCGCCCCCGCCAAACTTTTACCCGTATGCTAACCTTGGAGTCCTTCCAACTGTGCTTAGAGATAACACCACATCGAACCCAAGGATAATTTTAAGGATGGAAATTTATCTTAAATTGTAGAAACCTTGGTGAATCTTACTAATCATTCATATGCCAACTATAAACGTTTGGCGATATTTTTGTAAAAATATTCAAATTTCAAAGGATTTTATATAGTTTTTATAAAATTTTGGCGATTTTTAAGGTAAAATAATTTTATCCTATAGAATTTGGGCGAACCATTTTTAAAATAGCGAATCTCATTTTTGGAAAAACCATGGAAAATTAGCCCATGAGCGAAATTTAGCCCCTTAAATCATGCATGATCGAACTTGCACAAGGGATCTCGATTGCTGCAAACTGCACATGCTCGCCTGCGTTCATGTTGTTTTGTGTGATAACACCTGGAAAGACGATTAACTGCCACCATGATCACTGATTTATTTCCCGATTTAGGTAAGCCTACAATAAAATCCATAGATATATCCCTCCAAATAGCAGATGGAATCGGAAGCGGTTGTAGTGTGCCAGGAGATTTGACTGTTTCTCCCTTGTTGCATTGACAAACATCACATTCTGCCACGAAATTGTGAACGTCTTATTTCATACCATCCCAGAAAACATAACGTTTGACCCGGTCATAGGTTTTGGTAAACCATAAGTTCCTAGCGGTGGGTGTAGCATGAAGCTAAGAAAGTACCGTGGATTTAAGTTTTGATTGTTTACTTAAATACAAACAACCTTTGTATCGAAGCTCATGATTATGCCAAGAGTACCCTGGGGAAACTAGAAAATTGGCTAGCAATTGTTGTATCAGATGCGAAGTTTTGGGATCGTGTAGCCATTCCTAGCGAACAACTTGGAGCCAATCTAGTACAATGAAGGAGAGAGAAAAGAGAGAAAAAAGGGACCCATCATCTTCATATTTTCTGGAAAGTGCATCAGCAATGACATTGTCTTTTCCTTTCTTGTAAATGATCTCATAATCATATCCAAAGAGCTTAGTCACCCATTTTTGTTGCTCTGGGGAGGAAATACTTGAGGCTTTGATGATCTGTCTTAATTTGGAAGCGTTGCCCCAATAGATAAGGGTGCAAAAGATCCACGATATGCAGAATAACCAACATTTCCTTTTAATAGATTGATTTACCCAAATTTCACTCTAACAATTGTTTGTTGGTAAAGGCTAAAGGCCGACCCTCTTGCATAAGGATTGTGCCAATTCCTTTCCCCGAAGCATCACATTCCAGGACAAAGGTCTTTGTGAAACCAGGAAGGGCCAGGACTAGAGTGGTGCACATGGCCATCTTCAAGGTTTGAAAGGCCTGAGCAACTGCGAAAGTCCAAGTGAAAGAATTCTTTTTAAGGAGAGTAGTGAGAGGTGTTGCAATCTTTCCATAATTATTAACAAACTTGCGATAATAACCTGTTAAACCCAGAAATCCACACAAGCTTTTGAGAATCTTTGGGTGAGGCCAATCTTCCATAGCTTCAATATTTTTAGGATCCACCCTAACACTAGCCTTGCCAACAAAATGACCTAAGTACTCAACTTCAGAGGCTCCAAAAACACATTTATATTGTTTGAGGAAAAAGTTGGTGCTGAGAGAGTAGATGGAGAACTCAATCCACATGAGCAAGATGTGCTATCCAGGTTTTACTATAGATGAGGATATCATCAAAGAAAAATAAGACAACATGATGAAGAAAATGAGTGAAGACATGATTCATGAGGCTTTGGAAAGTGGAAGGAGCATTACACAAGCCAAAGGGCATGACCAAAAACTCATAGTGGCCCTCATGAGTTTGAAATGAAGTATTAGGAATGTTTGCCTCATTCATACGTATCTAATGGTAGCCAGAACGAAGATAAAGTTTAGTAAAGAATTGGGCACCACTCAATTCATCCAAGAGGTCATCAATGACAGGAATGGGAAATTTATCTTTAATGGTGAGTTTGTTGAGGGCGTGGAAGTTGGGACACATGCACCGAGAACCTTTTTTCTTCAGGACCATGACCACATGTGAAGAGTAGGGGCTCGTACTAGGGAGGATAACACTGACGTTAAGAAATTCTTGAACAATTTTCTCTATTTCATTTTTTTGGGAAAAGGGATGACGATAGGGACGGATATTGGGAGGAAGGCCACCGGGGACAAGGGGAATGGAATGATCATGAACACCATGGGAAGGAGGGAGTCCCTGGGGAGTGTAAAAAACCACTTGATGTTTAGAGAGGATGGATTGGAGGTCCTGCAGAACAGAGGGTATCTCAATGGCTTGAATGGCATGGAGTTGTGAAATAATGCCAGAATGACCTTTTTTGGGCAGGTTTTTTATGCGATGGGAACTGATGATCTCCGGGGAACCGACAGTGATGCCTTGGAACTTATATTGTTGGCCCTCCTAGTTGAATTGCATGGTTAATTCCTTAAAATCCATGAGAATGGGACCCAAAGTCCTTAGCCATTCTGCACCCAACACAATGTCACAACCGCCCATGTTGATAGCAAACATATGAGATTTCATGTGGTACTGACCAGTTTGGAGACGCACATTTTCACAGCGCCCTGCACATTTCATGGACCCACCATTGGCAATCATGATTTGAAAATTATTGATGACACGGATATAACAATTAGTTTCTTGGGCAATGCAGCGATGAATAAAATTATGGGTGCTTCCACTATCAACAAGAATGATGACCTTCCTATGCTTAATGTAACCAATTAGCTTGAGGGTTTGGGGAGCAAAGAAGCCAGTGAGAGCATTTAGGGAAATGATCGGTTTGACTTCTGGAGGATCGGAGGGAGGGGTCATGTCAGTGGGTTCAGGTGACACAACCATAAGGGGAGCCTCAACATCGTCTTCCAAAACATCCTCCGAGATGGCCATAAAAATATTTTATTCCTTACACTTGTGCCCAGGAAAATATTTGTCATCACAATTATAACAAAGGCCTTTGAGTTGGCGTTTAGCCATTTTTTCCCTGGTCAATTTATGGATCTTTAGTGGAGTAGAAGGAGGAGTGGGAGTGATCGGTTTAGTGCGAGGAATAAAGGAGGGTTTTCGGTTTTGAGAAGAGACAACTTGTTGTGCTTCCTTAACTTTTTTAGTAGCATCCACCCAACTCTGAGGCCGAACCATGAGGACATGGGAACGAATCTCATCCTTGAGGCCACTGATAAAATATTCTTAGAAAAAAGCATCAGACATGCCACTGTGCCAGATTGTTTCAACTTTGTTAAACAACCTAAATGGTTGGTGTCAGTGTCAAAGCGTTCATAAATCTCTGCCACAAAGTGTGTCCAATCCACATACCCTTGGCGGGATTTTTTTCTCCATTTCCACCATTGCCAACGTTCTTGATCTAGATGGAGAACACCATACCAGATTTTGGCCAACTCATCTGTAATTCCATACAAAGAGAAATAATGTTCCATTTGAGTTACCCAACCAGTGGGATCCGAGCCATCAAATTTGGTCACATCCACACGTGGAAGGTGTAGGTCACACTGAAATTGATGGGGCTGAAAATTATGGGAATGAGAGGAAGTTTCACCTTCGGTTTGCAAAGGTGGGTCAGATGAGGGAAGATCTGTAGGGATATGCAACTTGGCATAGATAATCGTAGTGAATGAGACAAACTGGGTATTGAAGGATTCAAGTTGGGTAGCGAGGTCTTGTTTGAGGTCCTCCATTTTGGCGTCAATGGAGGAATGCATGTTTTTATTGATGGTGGCAACATTGGCACTGATTTGTATCACTTCTTGTTGGGTTTCTGTGAAATTAGAGTGCAAGGAATTGAAGCGAGCTTCCAAGTCTTGGCTACGGGTGTGGGCCATGATGAAGAGGGAACGCGAAAAGGGACAGGTGGGACCACACAAAAAATGGGTTATGGGTGAAGCGTATCATAATGATCAAGGCGACGAGTGGAATCCAATGGGGTAAAGCCCAAATAAGGGTGTTGGAAGGGGGTCGGGTCCACGAGAAAAAAAAATTGTTGAAAATTGATAGGTATGACTGCGATAAGGGAGGAGAGAGGAATTCAACGGGATAGGTCTCAAATAATGGTGCCAACATGATCCAAACTCTTTTTCTGCGGATTTATACTCTGATCTGAAGAATATTGTAGTGACGAAATGCCCAAATGCTTAACAGGAAGAAATGTGTAGTAATTTCGCAACCCGAATGCACGAGACACAGTTGTGCGACAATAGATCTTGTCTGTTCTGTTTTTTTTTCCATCCCAAGGGTTAGGGTATTCAAGGGTTATACAAACAAGGGTTTTCCCTGTGATATAGCTCTCTGATATACGTGCGGGGTCCAAAAGTAGTACATGGCCCAATATCTTAGAGCACCAACTAAGGAGGCTAGATCATGCCCTTAGTCGTACTACCCGACTACCTAGGTACTAGAGAGTATCTTCCTAAGTGTTGTTCTCTGTGGAACTATAACATTCAGGCGGTCTATCAGTTTATCTATGGAGGGATTCAGGAGATCTAGGCCGATCCGTATACAAGTGTTGTCTAATGCGCTACCACTCGAAGGGGTACCAACAAGGGTTACAAGGGTGGCCAACAGATGTGCGGTTAAGTACCACTTGTATTTCCTGCATGTATGAATCCCCGACCACAGGTTTATGCGCGTAACGATAGATCTCTGTAGCTTTAAGATGCCAGAATACGTCTCTACCTTGGAAAAAAAATTTAACCCACAATTTTCTGCCGAGGAAGGTGCTCTGATACCACTTGTAATATTCTAGATATAAAATAGTATGCAAAAAAGAAATAATTAGCTAGAAATGGTAGATAAACAATGATATAACCAGAAAAACACCAGAATAATACCAGAATAACACCAGAAAGAGCACTTTGATTATTAAGAGCAATGTTCACTTGCCTCTTCGAGGGGGCAACCTCCAACATAGCAGAGATCTATTGCAATAATATCCAAGACAAAACTTCTCATACCCTCTACTCCTATTTATACTAAATATGTATATCCAAAGAACAATATAGAGGAAGATCCTTCTAGAAGCGGAAGCTTCTATTAGGTCTTCTTACATTTAACTTTTCTTCCTTATTTCTAGGCCTTATTAATATTGATCTTTATTACATGGAAATATATTATTCTACCTACGTGAGGGGTTAGGTCCTTGACATTGTCACTGTGAAAAATCTATACATTGCTTTAAAAAGAGGGTGAAAAGGAAAACGTTGTGATACTATCTTATTTTCATATATATATATATATATATATATATAGGTGTACATAACTCTAAAATAAAGTTTTTTATGAGTTTGAAGTGATTCAATTCTATAATCATTAGTTTAATGTGTGATACTGTCTTTTGGGCATACATGTTGTTGAAGTGGAGGCTTGGACATGTAATCATAGTGCTTGTCAGCTGGAGTGCCTAAAGCCCATTGATATGACCTCTCTATCTACCAGCTAAGTGGCCTGTGTTAGGCAGTGGAAGCATAAAATCAACAAGATTAATGACAAGCAAAAACTGAGAACAACAATCACACAATGAACACGGTGATTTACGTGGAAACCCTTCTAAGGGAAAAAATCACGGGGCAATGATAATCGATATTCTTATTATTCAAGGAAGAATTACAACAACCAAACACAGGCTTACAAACATCCTCTCACTCTCTTCTCACACACTGTTCTACACTACATTGCTACCCCACACCTCTATGGGTATGCTAGTTGTATAGGATCTTATAGAAAGTTAGACAAAATAATTACAATTTGATCCCCCAGTTACACAACATGTTCACTGTAGTGTGCATGCATGCATATTATATATTTAGATGATACTGTGTACATGCATCTGCATGGGAAATTAGTTGGCAGTTTCAACAATCTCCACCTTGACAACAATTTACCTCATATCATGCCCAAATTAATTCATCACCTTTTCTGCAAGCCAAGAAAATCCAAACACCATCGTAGCTTCTCTAACAAAACTAGTTTCATAAACATGTTTGTAGAATTCACTTTTCTATGTACCTTTTCCAAAGCTACTCCCCCTTCATCAAGAACCTATCTTACAAAATGGTAGTTAATATAAATATGCTTCGTCTTACTGTGATAAGTTGTATTTCTAGCCAAATGAATAACACTTTGACTATCGCATAATACTTTCACCTTGTCCTGCATCCTTCCAAACTCACACAACAAACCTTTTAATCAAATTGCCTCCTTGCATGCATGTGAAGCAACCATATATTCTGCCTCAGTAGTGGATAAAGCAACTATGTTTTGAAGCTTTGACATCCAACTAACAGGTCCTCCTGCAAGAGTAAAGACATATCTTGAAGTGGATATCCTTTTGTCCAAGCCACCTGCAAAATATGAATCGACATAATCGTAGACTGAATTATTGGAACCATCATAGGTGATATAATAATTACGTGTGCCTCTAAGATACCGAAGCACCCAATTCAATGCTGCCCAATGCACTTTACCTGGATTTTCCATGTATCTACTAACAACACAAATTGCATGTGAAATATCCGGTCTAGTACTCACCATCGCATCCATCAAACTTCCTACTGCATTAGCATATGGTACATGAGACATATAATCATTTTCTTCATCATTACTAGGACATAAACCTGAAGAAAGATTTAAATGGGAAGCCAAAGGGATTTGTACGGGTTTCACATTATTCATATCTAATCTCATAAGTATTTTCTCCACATCCTTCTATTGTGATAACCACAACTTACCATTTTTCCTATCTTTGTGTATCTCCATTCCCAAGATTTGTTTTACTGCTCCTAGATGCTTCATATCAAACGTCCTATCCAATTGAGTCTTTAACCTGTTGATTTCGACCATGCTTTTTCTTTCCACAAACATATCATCAACATATAACACCGAAATAATGAATATGCCATTTTCCAACCTTTTAAAGTAAACACAATGATCATATTCAATTCTTGTAAAATTTAGGCTCACCATGAAGCAATTGAACTTATTGTACAATTGCCTCGGACATTGCCTCAGCCCATACAATGACTTCTTGAGTTTGCAAAAAAACCTCTTATTGCAATCCTGAAAAAAACCTTATGTTTGTTCCATATATATATCCTCATCCAAATCTCCATGTAGAAACGTTGTTTTAACATCTAGCTGCTCTAACTCAAGATCAAGTAAAGCAACTAGTGCTAACACAACACAAATTGAAATAAGCTTCACAACTGGTGAAAAGATTTCATCAAAATCAATACCTTCCTTTTGAGAATGCCATTTTTCTACCAGTCTTGCTTTATACCTTTCAACTTTATCATCAACACCCTTTTTCAGTTTGTAGACCCACTTGCAATCGACAACCTTCCTGTCCTTTGGAAGTTCTACCAGGTCCCATGTTTTATTCCTCTCTAAGGCATCCATTTCTTCTTTCATAGATTCTTTCCATTTAACACTTTCAGATACCTTCATTGCTTCCTGTTAACAACTAGGTTCTCTATCAATAGAAACCAAAGCCACAAATGAAACACAATTGTCATACCTTGTAAGAGGATTCCTGACTCGTGTAGATCTTCTTAGAGATGGTTGATGCATATCCACAGTTTCTTGGATATTTTTTGCATCTGCATCTTCTTCATATGGAACTTCTTCATGCTCCTCCTTTTCTGAGGATGGCTGAGTCTCCAACTGAATTTTTCGAACTTGCGGTACCTATTCTTGTCTCACTTCAGCATCTACTAGGTCTGATTTTATGAGTGAGGATTCATCAAATACTACATCTTTGTTTATGATGAGTTTGTGGGCAGCAGGATCCCACAATTTGTACCCCTTGACTCCATCACCATAACCAACAAAGACATATTTCTTTGATCTATGATCTAACTTAGAACGTTGATCTTTAGAAATAAGAGCATAAGCATAACAACCAAATATTCTCAAATTTGAATAATCACATGAATGACATGTCCATACATCTTATGGAATCTTATAGTTTATTGCAATTGACGGTGACTAATTTATCAGATAGCATGTTATAAGAACTACTTCTACCCACAATTCCTACTAGAAGTTGGCATTACTGAGCATGCTCCTTGCTCTCTTTAGAAGAGTCTTATTCATGCGTTCAACAACACCATTTTGCTGAGGAGTATAAACCATGGTCTTATGTATTTCGATCCCAACTTCCTTACAATAGTTTTCAAATCCCACAGATGTGAACTCATCTCCATTATCTATTCTTAAACACTTGATTGACCCGTCAGTGCTCTTTTCAACCAAAGCTATGAATTGCTTAAAAATATTAAATACATCAACTTTTATTTTAAGTGAATAGACCCACACCTTTCTAGAGTAATAATCTATAAATGTCACAAAATATGACGATTCTCTGAAATAAATTGTAGGGGATGGTCCCCAAACATCTGAATGAATGTGATCTAGAAAATCTTTGCTTATATGTCTCCTTGTTTTAAACTTCTGTCTACACTATTTTCCAAAAACACAATACTTGCAAAAATTCAAATTCAGAAACTTTAAACCTGGAAGTGACTTATGATCAACCAGTACCTTAAGCCCTTTCTAGCTCATATGACTCAAACGTTGATGCCATAAACAAGTAGAGTCAATCGCACCTTCAGATTCTACCACTGCTTGATTTATTTTAGTTCTTCCTTAAAGCTGATAAATGTTCCCGATCCTCTTTTCCTTCATGACTACTAAGATTCCTTTAGACACCTTCAATACTCCACCTTGAATTGTACACTTATAACTAGTAGAATCTAGAACTCCCAAAGATGTCAATTTACTTCTAAGTTCGGGTACATGCCTCACATTTGCTAATGTTCTTACAATACCATCATGCATTTTAATTCAGATGCTACCAACCCCAACAATTTTACAAGAAAAATCACTTTCCATAAAAACAATGCCATCATCAATAGATTGGTAAGTTGAGAACCAATTTCTATGAAGACACATGTGGTTGGACGCACCAGAATATAACAACCAATGTTGATGTTGATGTGAAACATCACAAGTAAACAATACCTCATCAACCATACCTGAACCTGAACCTGAACTTGTTTCAGCTGAACTAGTTTCCTTTTCTTCCTTTGTGGAGTCCTCTTTGGATGTTTTTTCTCTTTTCCAACAATCCTTCTTGAGATGCCTTGATTTTCCGCAGAACCAACATTTCTACTTACCCCTCTTGCCTTTTGACTTAGATCTTTATGTACCTCTATGATATTTCCCTCTTTCTGTAGATCGACCTCTAACCACCATTGCTTCTACTGTTGAGGTTTCTTTACTGGATCTTCTCCTCATTTACTCAGATTACATAGCTCCCACAACAATATCATAATCAATGACATTTGTTGTGCTAAAGCACATATATGTGACCAGATAATCCCAAGACTCGGGAAACAAACACAATAGTGTAACTGCCTTCTCCGCATCTTCATATTTTACTTCCATACTAGATAATTGACAAATCAGAGTATTGAAAACATTTAAATGATCAACAATTTTTGTACCTTCTTTCATCCGTAAGTTGTACAATTGTCTCTTCAAGAAGATTATATTCGTCAAAGGCTTTTCCATATAAATACTTTCCAGTTTGTTCCACAAACCTATTGTTGTCTCCTCTCCAGCGATGTTAAACAACACTTCATCTGCCAGACACAAATGAATGGTACTGAGGGCTCTGGCATCAATATCTTCTCAGTCCTCATATGTCATGCTTGCCAGTTTCTTTGTCTTGCCCACCAATGCCTTTTGAAATCATTGTTGCACAAGAAAATCACGCATATTGAGCTTCCATAGCTCAAAATTATTCTTACCGCTGAATTTTTCCACCTCAAACTTTGAACTCTGCACTTTTTCCATCAAGACAAACGACCGAAAAAACCACAACTTATAATAAACCAAACTCTTTTTTTTTTGTGACAAAACAATATTATATATGTCAAGGTTAAACACCAAAATATAAAATATTAATTAAAAGGCTCTAAAAGAAAACCACCTATATTTAATATGTAAGCTTTAAATCCTTTTAATAAAGAACATCCACCTCAAATACTTTTATAAGGAATCCTCTCATTTAAAAAACGATCCTTTATAAAATATTTACTTTGTGCATAATCAAAAGTCCACTTTTTAATTATAAAAGCGATCCGTTATATGATGTACTTCCACCTTCATAGCTCATGTATATAACATAAGATAACAAACCTCCGTCATACAACTCGTATTCCACAAAGAAACTTTCCACAATTATCGTGCCTCTTTACAAGTCTACGTTTATCGTTCTTATTGCACCAAGGTCAACGCTCCTCTTGAAAGGTGCAGGGAGCATTGATCCTGCAGAGAATTAAAGGTGTAGGTAGCATTGATCCTGTAGAAAATTTAATTTCGTAAGGCTGAGACAAATCAACACCCCTCCAACACAGCATAGGGTGCATTGGAGCAAAAAACCAACACTCCCCTTAATGAATTCGTCTTGACACATGGATTTTGTTTTTTCAACACTCATATTGAATCTCCACACTTCAATTATGTAGGAACTCGCCCTCACACACCAAATCTCATTCAACTCGACTCACCTGCTCTGATACCACTTGTTAGGCAGTGGAAATATAAACTCAACAAGATTAATGATAAGAAAAAACTGAGAACAACAATCACACAATGAACACAATGATTTACGTGGAAACCTGTCTAAGGGAAAAAACCATGGAGCAATGATAATTAATATTCTTATTATTCAAGGGAGAATTACAACGACCAAACACAGGATTACAATCATCCTTTCACTCCCTTCTCACACACTACGCTACACTACATTGCTACCCCACACCTCTACAGGTATTCTAGTTATATAGGATCTGATAGACAGTTAGACAAACTGATTACAATCTGATCCACCAATTACACAACTTGTTCACTGTAGTGTGCATGCATGCACATTCTATCTTTAACTGATATTGTGTGCATGCATCCGCATGGGAAATTAGTCAGTGTCAATAGCCTGATCACTTGCTAATTCAACCACCTTAATCCTCTACAAGAACATCAATCCATGAATCAATGATCCTCTATTTACCAACATGAATCCAGAACATCTCAATTAGTCAGTGTCAATAGCCTGATCACTTGCTAATTCAACCACCTTAATCCTCTACAAGAACATCAATTCATGAATCAATGATCCTCTATTTACCAACATGAATCCAGAACATCTCATCTAAGTGTGGGAGCATGAATCTTGAATTGAACTGAATCCTCTGGGGAGTTACTCAAATTTGATCACTTGCTGATCCAATCTCTTGAATTCTCTAGAGAAACATCAATCCATGAATAAAAAATCCTCTATTTATCAACATGAATCCGAAACATCTCATCTAAGTGTGGGAGCATGAATCTTGAAGTTCCTTGAATCCTCTTGGGAGTTACTCAAACTTGATTCAAGATGATTGCACAATCAAGCTCTAGAAGATTGATTCATTCTCACCTTCATTCTTCAGGGGAGCCCTGACAGTGAGACAATAAAGGAAATGACTAATTTTGTATCAAATTATCTCTGCGGTCAAGTGAAACCCTTTGTCTTTTCCCACATAATCACTTTTCCACATGGGAGAATTTTGTTTGCTGAGTCCTTCGATACACCTTTTAATTTTGGAATGATTTTTTTTAATGTCTTTACTCATTATTCATTCATATGTAACAATGATTATACTTTATTCATTCAAATGTAATTCTGAATTATAAGTAGAGAAGCGTTCATGATTTTTTCTCTTCTCTTTACTTATTATTCATTCATATGTAATTATACCTAGAGAAGCAATGTGATTACAGCTTGGGTTGGAGAATTGTACTTAGAGATGAGAGGTGCTTACACCTCGGGTAGGGGAGATCTTCCTTACTCTTTGTATTATGTTCCCTCTATGTATTATTGAACACTTCCAAGTAGGGGAGATCTATGTATTATGTAACACTTCCAAGTAGGGGAGATCTTCCTTACTCTATGTAACACTGGAAAAACCAAAAAAAAAAAAAAAAAGTCATCTGTAATTTTGTAATTTGAAACAAGAGAAGGAAGATACTCTACAGAGATAAACACTTCATATTTTCTAATCACTAGAAAGAAAATCCAAAATTTTTTCCGTAGATCATCTTAAACTCATTACTTAAAAACCATCTTAAATCCAATCTACTTAGATTAATAGATAATATGAATTCGATAGATTAATAGATATAATGAATTTGATATATAGATGGTAGATTTTGCTAGTATTTTGTTTTATAGAAATTTGGAGAAAACTATGAATTTGATAGATGGATAATAGATTTTATTGGTATTTTAATAGACCTTTGAATACAATTAGGATTTGATAGATGATGATAGATTTTACTGGTTTTTTTAAGTCTGGATAAAAATCTGAATTTGATATATAGATGACAGATTTTACATGAAGAGAAGCTAGTTGCCAGTTACTCTGACAGACTAGATCTAGAGGTGTTTAAGGTGTGTCTAGAGGTGTTTAATAGATTCAGAGGTAAAATACAGTTTTTAAACTTTTATACCAATTCCAGAAACACAATTGGATTTCCAACTAAATTCCAATTGAAATCTATAATTTTTTGAAATTTAACTGAATTCTCCATAAAACTCACCCTGAATTTCCAACTGAATTCCAAAGTATGAAAGCTAACTGAATTCTCCATAAAACTCACCCTAAATTTCCAACTGAATTCCAAAGTATTAAAGCTAACTGAATTCTCGATAAAACTCACCCTGAATTTCCAACTGAATTCTAGATAAAACTCTAAAAAAAAAAAAAAACCAAAAACAAATGTAAAATGGTAGATGATTACATTAAAAAATTAAAAAAAATCCAAACATAGGAATAACATAAGAAAAACATGATCACTCTAATCTTTGATGGACAACCCAAAAAAATGCATTAAGTAATTAAAAAAATCTACTAATATGATCACTCTAATATTTGTTGCAAAACAAAAAAACATTAATTCTTGATGCATAAACCCGTACGGGGGTGTATCAGTGTGTGTGGGTGCCATGGACGATGGCGATGGCAATGGCACGCTGCATTGGGCGGAAAAGCAGCGACAGTGCACTGGTTATTGCAGTTTTTGCAATAACCAACCAACCACCACAAAGACATTGCACTCTCCAAGCCTTCGTGAACGTTGTGGCTTAAGGCATGGAGCGTGAACGTTATGGCTTAAGGCATGAAAGCCACATAGCCAAGACACGGGCATACACTTAAACACATAGGCGTGAAAACCTTAGAAGACATTTTGGCTCAACATAATATATAAAATTAAGGTATTATCTTCCATAAAGATAAGTCGGTCTCACAGGAAAAAGATAAAGAAAGTCAAGTCCGCCCAACCAGAAAATTCATTGGACAGATTAATATAAATAAAGGATGTCTTGGTTCATTTGTTCACTCACTCTCACTCAGGAAACAAAAAAAAACTCGCAAGTTTGGAGGAGGAGCAGCACCAACTGCAGTTGTACGGTTTTCTATTGTTCAATATTTCCGGTACTTTCTCTTGTGCGCTACCCTTGGAGAAGGTGTGCTCTCTTGATCATATGTTGGTTTTGGTGTGGCTTTCCCGAATTATTCTTTCTGGCAAAGGTTAAGGTGATCAGGGGTGTATTTTGTGCCTATGGATGGGTGACAATGGTGTAGCATTGTCTATGGTTAAACGAGCACAATATTCTAACAGGTTATGGGCCCACACCACCTTCGGAATAGTCTAACCACTAGAAGGTAGATCCACAACTCTCTGTCCAACTCGTTGTAGCACAATTGCAGTTACATCACTAGTTGCAGTACCAACACCAGTTATAGTGCCAATTGCAGTGCTAGTTGCAACACCAATTACAGTGCTAGTTGTAGTGCCAACACCGGTTACAGTGCCAGTTGCAGCACCAATTGCAGTGCCAGTTGCAACACCAGTTATAGTGCCAGTTGCAGCACCAATTGCAGTGAAAGTTTTTGTGAAGTATTGGGACTAATTTTTGTTTTTCCTAATGCGCCTTACCCTAGTGCATTTCCAGATACCTCTATATTTCAAGTTGGAGCACTTTGAAATTTTTGGGTTCGTCATTACTTGTCACTGCTGTCGGATGGTGCCACTACTGCCAGAGGTATGTACTTGTACATGTTTAAACTGTATCACTATCTTGAGGGTGTTTGTAGGAGAAGGGATCTTTTAGATCCAGAGGGATCTCAAATCCGATACATTTAGAGTAACAACACACTCTCCAAGTTGGAGAGAATACCTGTCTTAGAAGAAAAGCAAATCAAGTGGAACAATAGTGAGACTCCAGGTTTGCATATCAGGTTTGATATTTTTATTATTGTTTCTTAAGTGAGTATTGCAATCCTTTAGATTTTATTAATGCTAGGAACAAATGAATACTTAGTAGCATGTACTATTAATATAAATGATTATTGTACTTAATTGCAATATGAACTAACATCTCCTCTGGGAGATATTTCTTGTTCTTGTTCTCAGGAAGGACACCTTGGTAATGCTATAATGAATTATCATGAAATTGATATGTTTTTATATAAACTGCTATTATATTGGAAATACTTTTTATTTTGTTGTTTCTGTTTTGGGCAGGTTATCGTACGTATTCCAGGAAGGTTACCACAGAAAATAAAGACTTGAAAGGACTTAGAGGGAGTCAAACTTCAGAGGGATTCATTGATAGGGAAGAAGCCAGCTTGGTTTCATGACACTTTGCAGGACGCAGAGGTGCATGCAACAGACATAAGCGTGGTCTGAGGATTCTCTTAGATAGAGGGAGTTGACCTCAGAATTTGAGATGAAGGATATTGCAAGACTTCATCAGAGACACGGTGTAGGAAGGAGCAGTGAGACTCCATCACTTATCCACATATGAGCAGATAGTTGACATTTTCACTAAGCCTCTGTCTGGGACAAGCTTGGTAGGAATGCAAATGTTTCCATGGGGAGTATTGATGATTGCAACATCGTGCCGATATTCCAAGATTGATCAGATGAACTTGATCATGTGGGAATAGGCCCAGATGTAATCTTCGACAGACTAAATATTCGAGTTGTTGCTAGATATCCTATGTGTGAATTGCATCGGGCCTTGAAACTCTCACAAGTAGGTGAGTAGTTAACTCATGAATAGCTGAGTATCCCCGATAAGAATTGGGATGAATTTATCTCCATAGGAACTGGGCTGCAGACCAGGGGAGATATAGAACATCTACATTCAGAGTAGATGTGCCCCGGTGTAGTCTTCGAAAGACTGAATACTCGAGGCGCTTGAGGTACAATTCCACGTGTCCGATAACATCGACCTAAATGTATTCATGAAGTGATCCTATGAGAGGATCACCATGAGGTGTTTGTGGCTCCAATGTGGTCATAATTCTTGGCATGGGATAAGAATGACCCAAGGTGTTAGAGACACATGTCTGATAGAATCAAGCTAAATGCATTCATGGAGTGATCCTATGTGAGGATCAACTATGAGGTGAATCTGGCTCTGATGAGGTCACGATTCTTGTCATGGGACAAGAATGAACTGAGGTGATATACACATGGTGGTGGAGGTGGATCATCAATATAGATAAATGAGGATCATGGATATTGTGATATTGTCTATGAAAAAAGAATAACAAGAACAAGTACGACGATATGTTTTGATGTTTTCTACCAGATGATGTTGATATTGATAATGATACTCGTGACTTGATTTATGATGATGCTACCTGTAGAATGGTCTACAAGACTATGTGAGTCTTTCCCTTTCCATGTGAAGATGGATAAATGTGTTTGATACCATTAATACCTCCCTAGCTAAGAGGGAGTGTTAATATTATGGTAGTTGCAGGAGGTATTAACCTCCATATGTAAACTTTGACTAGAATAGAATATTCTGGAAGCAAGAGAAACCCTAAACATATGTGTGAAAACCCTAGAAGACATGTCAGCTCAACAAAATATATAATATTAAGGTATTATCCTCCAGGAAGACAAGTCGGCCTCACAGGAAAAAGATAAACAAAAAATATAATTACCAGAAAGTTAGGTCCGCCCAGCCAGAAAAGTCACTGGACAAATTAATATAAATAGAGGACATCTTGGCTCATTTTTTCACTCACTCTCACTCAAGAAACCATAAACAATGCGCAAGTTTGGAGGAGGAGCAACAACAATTGCAGTTGTAAGATTTTCTCTTGTTCAGTCTTTTCGATACTTTCTCTTGTGCACTACCCTTGGAGAAGGTGCAGTCTCTTGATCATCTGTTAGTTTTGGTGTGGCTTCCTAGAATTATTCTTTTTGTCAAAGATTAAGGTGCTCGGGGTAGATTTTATACCTATGGATGAGAGACAATAATGTAGCATTGTCTATAATTAAATGAGCACGATATTCTAACAATATATACTTGGTGATATATATATTTTTAAAAATCTTAACATATTTATGAATTTTGTAAATAGATGTGTATATCTTTCCATGAGGCATGAATTGCATGCATAATGTGTATATCGGTTTCCCTTCGGCTGGCTATCGTATCCTGCAAGCATTATTTGTGTGATAAAATCATGCAAGTATTATTTTTATTGTTAGTATGATATTTACTTTAGGATATATTGTTTGTCATAATTATGTTTTTTAAAAATAAGAGGACCATTCCATTTTATTTTAATTATGAGATATATAGTCATTTTATACTATAAAAAAATTCAAAAATTATACCAAATAAGAAAATGAGTAACCGATGCGATGTAAAAGATGGAACGGAGATCATTATTTGATATGGACTTCATGTGATCTCAATTGAATTCATGAATGTGCATTGTATTTTCTTATATTATGGTTCGTTTATGCTCTTCCCTACCTACGGGATTGATTACTGATGGTGGAAGGTATTTTTTCCGCATGAATACTAAGTCAACTGGACTACTGAACCATATTCTTGTTGAACTTGCATACTCACTGAGGCACGACGCACATGGCTCCACATCTAACGCTCATCCCATTGTTGGGGTTGAAACAAATACTATTCTATACTCGCTATATCACAATATCTTTATTGGAGAACTCGTGCTGCGTTGAAAGCATTGCAACCCCAATTGTTTACCAAGTTTCCATTCTCATGCTTTGTATGTTGGTAGTATCTACTTTGGCAATTTGAATAAAGTCACTCAAAGTTCACGAAGACTAGAAGAGTCACAAGAGATAAAGCCAATACATCAACCTTAGATTTCGAGGTAAATATTAATCCCTTTATTTGAATTTTCCTTGTGAATATCATAATACTTATATTCACTTAAAGATTAATTCCTTTATTTGACTTTGCCTTGCCTAAATCATAATAGTTATATTCACTTAACTAGATCCCTATTAGATATAATGTTAAGTGAGATCCCTATTAGATATAACGTTTACCTTGAATTAAGTGTTAGTTAATAGCAGCGAAATATGAAGATCATGTGAACTAGTGAGATAAAGTTTATCATGTGACTGGTTTGGTTCTATTAGTTAGGAGGTTGTTAGAGCTAGTTGGATATGAGAGATATTCTCCAACTAGTTAGCTCCTATATTGGTGTGTGGTTGAGATATTCTCTCATCAATTTATTAGTATGGTTAAGAAAGTGTGGTTATCTTAAGCCAAAGCTTGATGTATAAGTATGAAACATTATTTGGTGTTAATATATCAATCAAAATATATTTGGTTTGTGTAGAAACAATGTCTACTCTGCCACTTCCTTAATATGGTATCATAGCTCATCTGGACTTGACTCCCATTAGGGAGGGCCCATGGAAATGAAAGTCTAAAGTACATCTGTTGTAGGAGTATATTCCTAGGTGAGAGTAGCTTGTTTTTTTAGTGATTGCATGAGTTTTTGTGACAATGGTTTGTTTGCGAAGGAGTCGATTCTTAAAGAGTGAAGATTCCCGTTGTCGATGTGAGACATGAATGACCGTGTTTTTGAACAGTCAAGATCTACATGTCATAACAAATGCAAGTTAGCAAAATGGTGATTGCAACAACCCTCATGATGGAGAGCCACCATCATGAGGAGCAAGTGCATTGGTAACCTGCTCATGATTGGGAAGTTCAATTGGTGAAGTAGATAGATATGTTGTGTGTGATGACTATAGATTTGTTGCTACATACATGATGTAGCATGCGTAAACCAACTTAAGTATCCAACCCACTTAGTTGAGAGAAGATCGAATTTGTTGTTGGTAGGGTAGAGGAAATTATGGATTGATTTTTTGCTATTGTTCTATAGGTGGAGGACCGATTGTGTGTTCATGTCCCAAGGGATGGGAGGATGTGATTCTGTAACACCTTGTTTCCCCCAGCTTGTAAATATAATTGGACTGGCCAAGAACTATGGCAAACTCATAAGTATAAATATGTGTTGTAAATGGACCTGCAGGAAGAGGTCAATGAATGTGAATAACATTTTGAATCACTGCAGGACTGCTGAGAGGGGATGTGCAGAAAATAGACCACGATGGCGGTGGAAGGCACCTGAAAAGGTGGCGTTAACTTCCACCAAGATTTAAATACCGAATTTGGACTCCACTGGCCTAGAGAACCAAAAGCGGCTCGCTGGCCCTGGAAATTAATGGCTCGCAGACTGGTAGGCGGATGGCTTGATGAGGGATGGGATGGTGAACCGCCCATCTGTAGAGTTGTCAGGCCTGATCAGTACGAGGGAAATTGTGCCACACGCAACCTCGCGAGAGGATAAGGCATATGGCAGAGGCGATTGAGAGGGGGCAGACGTGAGGGGAACTCTGGGAGTTTTACGCATAGTGAGTGATCGTAGAGAGGAGGGGATTACAACCTTCACTCCTGGGCACTGGCAGACAGGAAGACGCAGGTCTCAGAACATCGTGGTCTCAGCTCGGGGGTGGCTAGTGGTAAATCCATCAGGAGTCGCTACGCCTACGGTTGGGTGGAAACGAGCACCCCTCTTGATAGTTGTACCCATTCTTGAAGTTATTTCTGATAAGTGTTTTGTTCATATTGCATCTTTAAATTTATATGTTGTCATATATGCTCATAGACCTGTGGAATTGTAAATGTTTTCCTGTGTAAGAATGTCTGTGCAGTAATTGATAAGAACGAGTAGCTATTAGCTCATGGAACTGTGAAATTGTAAACGATTTCAGCATAATAGTGTCCGTGTAGTGTTTGATATGATTGAGTTGATATATGCTCATCACAGAGGAAACCATGCTCAACTTACGTTGATAAATAAATCTAGTTATGCTTAGATTGAGCTAATTTAGGCTCCCAGCTCGTCCTAGGGAAGTTGTTTCCCCTATCCGTCTCCAGGAAAACCCTGGAATAGATCTCTAGTAGAGATTCCCTCTTGTAGAAGGAATACTTAGCCATTCTCGAGAAGGTCTTCAAGGAGGAAGAAATCGACGGTCAGGATCTTACAGAGAAGATTGACAAAATCCCGTCAGTCGTCAGATCTCGAGAAGTTGCACCGGAGTTAAACCCTAGTGTGCAGAGAAGGAATCCTAGCCATTGATCTCGGCAAGACATGTGTCAGCATCCCGAAGAAGTCATTGGGATATCAAGGTCATCGGGGTTTTTCTAAGGCAAAGAATCGAGACCTTGTGATTCTTGAAATCTCAAGAAGGAATCCTAGCCATTGATCTCGGCAGGACACGTGTCATCATTCTGGGAAGTCATCGGGATTTTGGAGGCGTTGGGGTTTCACAGGTCAAAGAGAACTGAGACCTTTTGAGTCTCGAAACTCCAACGGAGAATCTCAGCCGTTGATCTCAGCAGGAACACGTGGCAAGAGATCCCGAAGAGTCATGAATCGGGAAATCGGAGTTCCTGAGAGCAAGGGAAACAGGACATCGAAAGTCTCGAAACCCCGAGACATAATCGGGACCGTCCATCTGGAAGGACGCGTGGCAAAGGAATGGGCGGCGTTGGCACTTTGTCCATCGGGATATCGGAAATTCCGATGACAAGTGATCTAGGCATTGGGAAATCGCGATCAACCAAACCCCGATGAGTGGGGAACAACTGTCAGCATAAGCGGGACTGAGGATAGCATCGTAGAGGAGGACAGCTGTCAACTAAACGGAGAATCGGGATTTGGATGATCGGGAATCCCGAGGATGTATACACTTTGTCATTGGAAAACCCGTAACCCCGACGGGGTACGGTTGCGGTCACTTGGACCAGGGTTAGCCCGGAGGGCTGAAGCGCATCGCAAATCGGTAAATCGCGAGTCCCGTGGACATACAAAAATTGTGTTATCGTAAAAACCAAAATCCCGATGGAAGGTTATACGGCTGCAGTCATATGGTAAGTGGTCACATCGACCATTGTATAGCCAAGGGGGCTAGCCAGTGTAAAGGCACGTCGAGAGTCCAGGGGACTTGTGCATTATGACACTGAAAGGCGCCAAACCCCGACAGGATTTAAGGCTGTGGTCTTGTGAAGGTTGTGGTCGTATTGACCAGGACTTAGCCCGGAGAGCCCATACGCTAGGAGCACATTGGGGATCGGAGGATCGGGAGTTCTGGGTACATGTGCACCTCAGCACCGCAAACTCCGAAACCCCGATGAGAAGTTGTCACTATGGTCATATAGGAACTGGTCGTGTGGACCAAAGGCTTAGCCAAGTGGGGCTGAGGCAACCAAGGAGCGAATCGGAGATCGGAGATCGGTGATTCCAGTTGCCAAAACATCGTGGGTGTCAAAACTCCGATAGAAGAAATCCCGACAGAAGCATATGACTGTGGTCATATGAACGCAGGTCACTTGGACCAATAGTACGCTAGAAGGGGCTGGTGAAAAAAAAGGGGCGCATTGGAAATTGTCCCATCAGAGATTGGGGATTAGAGAGGACAGGGATTCTCGACAGCGGAAAGTTCAAAACCCCGAACCCCGATGTTGAACCAGGGATTGGCATTTCGCTAATGCAAGTTTATAGAGGTTTCTCATTTGTGAGAAATTAACCCAAAAATTCTAAATTATGACAGTGGGTGTGTTACAAAGTGGTATCAGAGCATGGTTACAACACTCAGCCTGATTGGGCTCATGCACCAGTCGCACCAGTCGCGCATAAACCTCGTACAAAACACTCCTATGAGGAGTAATCCCCTGACTTAACTCTCTTGTCCAAGATTAAAACTTGAAAAGCAAGAACCCTAACTGTATATGCATGTGAAAGAGTTATGAAATTATGCACAAATTATAAAATGTATTTAACTCTTGACTAATATCCAACGTTTGTCTTTTCACTCAAGCGGACGATCAACCGCGGGAATCTACAAACACAGAGCATGGTGACTCACCAAGAGGTGGGAGAAGGCTCCCACAACAGAGATGAAGAGTCTGACGAAAGAAGAGCAATAGGAACCCCTCCAGACCTAGCTGAGACTATGAGGAGTCTCATGGTCGAATTCCAAAGCTGCAAGGCCGATAATGAAAGGATGATGAAAGAACAAGAAAAGCAAATTGAAATTAATGCAGTTCTATTGCAGAGCTTATCCGACCTACAGCGACAAATGCAACATGAACCTAAGATGCAGAATCGTGGTGGTGTCAGTGGTCACACTGAGAGAAGCACATCCAAAAAGGTCCACCCCAGAGGTAAAGGACCAGTGCCAAATGATTCCACTGAGAAGGAAGCTGGCGATTCAGAAGGCTCTTCTAGCAGCAGGACCAGTTCCTATTCTCCAAAGAAATGGAAGAAGCAAAAGACTCCCAAGAGTCATAAATTTGAGGAATTTAAAAAGGCCAAACCTCCCTCCTTCGACGGTGAGATAAAGAAGGGAGAGGAAGTTGAGGCCTGGCTACTTGGGCTGAAGAAATATTTCAGAGTCCATGACTTCTCCAAGAACTTGAAGGCCCGAGTGGCCACTTTCAATCTGAACGGAAAGGCTTCCATCTGGTGGGAAGACCTTAAGAATATAAAAGGGGTTCGCGAGGAGGACCTGTCTTGGAAACAGTTTGAGAAGTACTTCCGGAATAAGTATTTGTCGGAAAGGTATTTCGACGAGAAGGCTAAAGAGTTTTATGAACTCAAACTGGGCCAACTTACCATGGAGGAATATGTCAACAAATTCCTTGACTTACTGAGGTACGTACCCTACATCAAAGCAGAGAAGGCGAGGGCACAATGCTTCATCAGCGGGCTTCCCAAAGAATACCGGAACCGAATTGAGTTTGACGAACCAAAGACCTTAGAAGATACTATACGAAAGGCAACATATTTTCATGAGCAATATGAACATCGGGCAAAGTCCCGTGGAGACTGGAAACAAAAGAATGGTTCAAAATTTCAGAAGAAAGGGAGAAAATCCTCGGGATTGAAAAGCTACAAAAAGAACCACCGAATGAACTTTCCAACCTGGAGTGTACTCCAGCAGAACTTTCCCTCGGTGGACGGAAATAAAAATTCTGGACCTATACCAGTAAAGACTGATAACCCAAAGAGGAAACCTTTGGAATGTTGGGATTGTGGAGGAGAGCATCTTTGGAGAGACTGTCCACTCCGACAACAGAACAGTCGGAAAATTTATAACATGCAGGAAGCTACCATGGTCAATGATGTGGCAAGAAGTGTGCCGCAGATCTATGCAGCCTTGGAAAATAACCAAGCTGACCATCAAGCTTCAGTGGTGGAAATAGAAGGTATGATATTCAACCATCTAGTATCTGTTTTGATTGACCCTGGTTCAAATTTGAGTTATATATCCCCTAGAGCTTTGGATAAGTGTAAGCTACAGCCACAGAGGCAAACTAAACCATGGTTGGTACAGTTAGCCACTGGCACCAAAAGAAAGGTGGTAGAGGCCATACCAGCCTGCCAATTAATGTTGGGTGAATTCCCCACCCAAGCAACCCTTAATGTATTACCCCTGGGATCATACGATCTGTTGATCGATATGGACTGGCTGGCCACCCATAAAGCAAACTGGACTGTTACTATAAAACCTTAGAATGTGTGAGCGAAGAAGGAAAAAGGATAGCCCTTCAAGGGATCCAAAAACCGGTCTCGGTGAGACAAATATCAGCATTGCAAATGAGGAAGTATTGTTGAAAGGGATGTCCCCTATATGCAATACAGGTGTTGAAAACAACCGAAGGTGCAGATCCAAGCCCTGATGATCACCCTATCCTGAGGGAATACCGAGATGTGTTCTCAGAGAAGATACCGGATCTACCTCCGAGAAGAGACATTGACTTCTCGATAGAACTCACACCAGGAGTGGTGCCGGTGTCTAGAACACCCTACCGGATGAGCACACCTGAGTTAGTTGAACTCAAAATGCAATTGAAAGAAATGATGGACAAGGGTTATATTCGACCCAGCGTGTCCCCATGGGGAGCACCGGTCCTGTTTGTGAAAAAGAAGGATGTCACCCTTAGACTGTGCATAGATTACAGACAACTTAACAAAGCAACCATAAAGAACAAATACCCCTTGCCCAGGATCGATGATCTATTCGATCAGTTGGAAGGTGCGTCTATTTTCTCAAAGATTGAATTGAGGTCGGGATAGCATCAAGTCCGAATTAAGGGTGAAGACATCCATAAAACTTCTTTCCGGACACGGTATGGTCACTATGAGTTCGTGGTAGTGCCATTTGGGTTAACCAATGCCCATGCCACTTTCATGTGCTTAATGAACAATGTACTCAGTAAATTTCTAGATAAATTTGTACTAGTTTTTATTGATGAAATTTTAATCTACTCTAAGAGTAGAGAAGAACATGAAGAACATCTTAGACTTGTGCTGCAAGTGCTAAGAGAGCATCAACTCTATGCTAAATTCAGCAAGTGTGACTTCTTTCAGAAGC
>JZKD02S1662078.1:45807-59281 GCA_000966675.3 Picea glauca
TTTCTCCAAGATTGGTTGTCCAATCACTGCTCTCCAGAAGAAGGGAACAAAATTTATGTGGACACAGCAATGTGAAGAAAGATTTCAAACCTTGAAACATCTACTAACCCATGCACCTGTGTCGAAAATCGCTGACCCAGAAGCTGACTTCCTTGTGTGCACAGATGCCTGTAAAGAAGGGCTCGGAGGAGTCCTTATGCAGGAAGGAAAGGTGATCTACTATGAATGTCGAAAATTGAATGAACATGAGGTCAACTATGTGACTCATGATCTAGAATTGGCTGCCATAGTGCATGCCTTAAAAATGTGGAGGCATTACCTCCTGGGAAGGAAATTTGTGCTTATGACAGATCACTGTGGATTACGGTATTTGTTTGATCAACCCAAGCTCAATACTAGACAAGCTAGATGGATGGCCCTCATTAGCGAATTTGATTTTGAAATCAAACACATCAAAGGGAAGGAGAATAGGGTGGCCGATGCCCTTTGCAGAAGAATGAGAACGATTCACCTGGCCGCGGTGAGTACCTGCGAGACAAATATCAAGAACATAGTCAAGGAGGGACAAGAAACAGATTCCTTCATTTGAAATGTAACCCTGTACCTACAGCAAGAACCCGCTGGAGTAAAATACGAAGGCTTTCAGACGACCGAAGGAGGTCTACTCACCTACAGAGATAGACTGTACATTCCCAATTGTGATAACTTGAAGAGGTTCATCATGGATGAACTACATAAAAGACCCTACACTGGTCACCCAGGATACCAGAAAATGATTACTGCCACCCAAAAACAATTTTACTGGCCGGGATTGAACATCGACACCCAGCAGGACTATTACACCCCTTACCCATCCCAGAATGGAAATGGGAAACCATCTCCATGGATTTTATCACTGGATTACCAACTTCAACCAAACAGAATGACCGCATCATGGTAGTGGTGGATAAACTGAGCAAGTTTGCTCATTTCATCCCCGTCAAATCAACCTGCAAGGCGATAGATATCGCCCAGATATCCATGAAAGAGGTGTTCCATCTACACGGCATGCCGAGAGAGATAGTATCTGACCGAGACACAAAATTCACTTCCAAATTCTGGAAATCACTGATGGCGGGTTTGGAGACCAAGTTATTGTTCAACACCGCCTATCACCCTCAAACCAATGGATAGACAGAAAGAGTAAATCAAATAGTAGAAGATATGTTAAGGATGCATGTGATGCATCAGCCTAGGAAATGGGAAGACTACCCGCCATTGGTAGAATTTGCCTACAACAACGACTATCAAGAGTCCTTAAAGATGATTCCATTCGAGGTCCTCTATGGTAGATAGTGTAATACTCTAGTCAGCTGGAGTAATCCTGTAAATAGGATTTCTATTGGACCCGATATGTTGAAAGAAATGGAACAGCAAGTGACTCAGAAAAAACAAAATCTGAAGGCCGCTCAGAACCGACAGAAAAGTTATTCTGATCAAAAGAGAACTCCAAGAGAGTTCCAAACGAGAGATCATGTATACCTCAGAATTAAGCCCAGAAGGAGTTCCCTGAAAATGGGAGCTTGTGACAAATTGGCACCTCGGTATTGTGGACCCTTTGAGGTTCTAGATAGAGTGGGACCTGTAGCCTATCGGCTAGCACTTCCTCCCACAGTAAAAGCACATAATGTTTTCCATGTTTCATTATTAAAGAAATATGTACATGATGCTAATCATATAATTGATTGGTCTGTGATCCAGGTGGAACCGGAAGGAGAATTTCTACCAGAACCCCAATGCATATTGGACAGAAAGGAAACCCAACTCCGGAACAGAACCATTGCACAGGTCAAGGTGCAATGGAAACATTTTGGCCCAAATGAGGCTACATGGGAAATGGAGGATGCCATGAAACTGGCATATCCTATTTTGTTTACTTCTGTACATGCAATTCATGCTAGTAGATAAGAACATCGAGGACGATGTTCCTTTTAAGGGTGAGGGAATTGTAACACCCCATTTCCCCCAGCTTGTAAATATAACTGGACTGGCCGAGAACTATGGAAAACTCATAAGTATGAATTGTGTTGTAAATGGACTTGTAGGAAGAGGTCAATGAATGTGAATAACATTTTGAATCACTGCAGGACTGCTGAGAGGGGATGTGCAGAAAAGAGACCATGATGGCGATGGAAGGCACCTGAAAAGGTGGCTTTAACTTCCATCGAGATTTAAATACCGTATTTGGACTCCACTGGCCCGGAGAACCAAAAGCGGCTCGCTGGCCCTGGAAATTAATGGTTCGCAGACTGGTAAGCGGATGGCTTGATGAGGGATGGGATGGTGAACTGCCCACCTGTAGAGCCGTCATGCCTGATCAGTGCGAGGGAAATCGCGCCACACGCAACCTCACGAGAGGATAAGGCGTATGGCAGAGGCGATTAAGAGGGGGCAGATGCGAGGGGAACTCTGACAGTTTTACTCAGAGTGAGTGATCACAGAGAGGAGGGGATTGCAACCTTCGCTCCTGGGCACTGGCAGACAGGGAGACGCAGGTCTCAGAACATCGTGGTCTCAGCTCGGGGGTGGCTAGTGGTAAATCCATCAAGAGTCGCTACGCCTACGGTTGGGTGGAAACGAGCACCCCTCTCAACAGTTGTACCCATTCCTGAAGTTATTTCTGATAAGTGTTTTGTTCATATTGCATATTGAAATTTATATGCTGTCATATATGCTCATAGACCTGTGGAATTGTAAATGTTTTCCTGTGTAAGAATGTCTGTGCAGTAATTGATAAGAACGAGTAGCTATTAGCTCATAGAACTGTGAAATTGTAAACGATTTCAGCATAATAGTGTCCGCGTAGTGTTTGATATGATTGAGTTGATATATGCTCATCACAAAGGAAACCATGCTCAACTTACGTTGATAAATAAATCTAGTTATGCTTAGATTGAGCTAAGTTAGGCTCCCAACCCGTCCTAGGGAAGCTGTTTCCCCTATCCGTCTCCAGGAAAACCCTGGAATAGATCTCTAGTAGAGATTCCCTCTTGTAGAAGGGATACTTAGCCATTCTCGAGAAGGTCTTCAAGGAGGAAGAAACCAACGGTCAGGATCTTACAAAGAAGATTGACAAAATCTCGTCAATCGTCAGATCTCGAGAAGTTACACAAGAGTTAAACCCTAGTGTGCAGAGAAGGAATCCTAGCCGTTGATCTCTGCAGGGTACGTGTCAGCGTCCCGGAGAAGTCATCGGGATATCAAGGTCATCGGGGTTTTGCTAAGGCATAGAATCGAGACCTTGTGATTCTCAAAATCCCAAGAAGGAATCCTAGCCATTGATCTCGGCAGGACACGTGTCAGCATTCTGGGAAGTCATCGGGATTTTGGAGGCGTCAGGGTTTCACAGGTCAAAGAGAACCGAGACCTTTTGAGTCTCGAAACTCCGACGGAGAATCTTAGCCGTTGATCTCAGCAGGAACACGTGGAAAGAGATCCCGAAGAGTCGTGAAACGGGAAATCGAAGTTCCTAAGAGAAAGGGAAACATGACATCGAAAGTCTCGAAACCCCGAGACATAATCGGGACCGTCCATCTGGAAGGATGTGTGGCAAAGGAACGGGCACCATCGACACTTTGTCCATCGGGATATCGGAAATTCCGGTGACAAGTGATCTGGGCATTGGGAAATCGTGATCAACCAAACCCCGATGAGTGGGGAACAACTGTCAGCATAAGCAGGACTCAGGACAGCGTCGTAGAGGAGGACAGTTGTCAACTAAATGGAGAATCGGGATTTGGATGATCGGGAATCCCAAGGATGTATACACTTTGTCATTGGAAAATCCGTAACCCCGACGGGGTACGGCTGCGGTCATGGAGTAACGGTCACGTGGACCAGGGTTAGCCCGGAGGGCTGAAGCACATCGCAAATCAGGAAATCACGAGTCCCGTGGACATAAAAAAATTGTGTTATCATAAACACCGAAATCCCGATGGAAGGTTATACGGCTGCAGTCATATGGTAAGTGGTCACATGGACCATTGTATAGCCAAGGGGGCTAGCCAGTGTAAAGGCGCATCGAGAGTCCAGGGGACTTGTGCATTATGACACTGAAAGGCACCAAACCCCGACAGGATTTAAGGCTGTGGTCTTGTGAAGGTTTTGGTCGTATTGACCAGGACTTAGCCCGGAGAGCCCATATGCTAGGAGAACATCGGGGATCGGAGGATCGGGAGTTCCGGGTACATGTGCACCTCGGCACCGCAAACTCTAAAACCCCGATGAGAAGTTGTCGCTATGGTCATATAGGAACCGGTCGTGTGGACCAAAGGCTTGGCCAAGTGGGGCTGAGGCAACCAAGGAGCGAATTAGAGATCGAAGATTGGTGATTCTAGTTGCCAAAACATCGCGGGTGTCAAAACTCCGATAGAAGAAACCCCGATAGAAGCATATGACTGTGGTCATATGAACGCAGGTCACTTGGACCAGTAGTACGCTAGAAGGGGCTGGTGAAAAAAAAGGGGCGCATCGGAAATTGTCCCATCGGAGATCGGGGATTAGAGAGGATAGGGATTCTCGACAGCGGAAAGTCTGAAACCTCCAACCCCGATGTTGAACCAGGGATTGGCATTTCACTAATGCAAGTTTCTGGAGGTTTCTCATTTGTGAGAAATTAACCCAAAAATTCTAAATTATGACAGTGGGTGTGTTACAGATTCCCATGACAATGGAGGAAATTTGCAGTGGGGAAATAAAAATTTTCTTTGAAGATATGCTTGAAATGAAGCTTTATATGAGTGCCATTCGACCTACAACAATTTATTGGCTCGATGAAGTGTCCCATCTTCTAAGAATATTTAGCTTAGCACAAATCAGTCAATGAGTTATGGATATTGTTGGATGCTTTGGAGGTTGTGCATCGATGTAGGAGGATTTGCATGAAGAAGAGGACTTAGAGGCCGAGGAAGAATGTGGAAATGGTAGTGCTAAGGTTGTAAGCTCAATGGTAATGACGATGAAAGGGATTAGAAATGAGGGTGTTGTCCACAGATGATTTATTAACTGGTTAAGTAACTAGATCTGCTCGTAGAATGGTGGACAAACTATGTGAGTTTTGTAGGTGTATTGCTTGGAATAGTGTGTGAGGAGTTGGATTGAGGATAGTATTTGGAGAAAACCCCACATGGGAAAGGTGTATTGCTTGGAATAGTGTGTGAGGAGTTGGATTGAGGATAGTATTTGGAGAAAACCCCACATGGGAAAGGAGCTCTCAATCATTGCATGATTTATCTGTAGTCAGTAGTGTTGACAAAATAATACAAGGTGTGTTCTTTCTTGCCCGCTTCAATTCTTATTTATGTGTTATTTCTTATCTGTTTCAATTCTTCTCTCAAATTTTGGTGTTTGATTTTGATCCCACAAAATGAATGACGAAGGGAAAATTTCAGATTGAAAAATAGATCCTATGTCGGTAAGATGGTGTGAAGAGAAAAATTCTGTGTGGTAGCCTGTAAGATTTTAAGAAGAAGAAGTTGCTCATCTATCATAGAAAAAGGAGCATAGACCACGCTGCATGGAGAAGCTGAAAGAAGCTGAGGATATTGTTTGGTTACTACTAGATTGAGGGTGGATCTGGTCAAATTTTAACCTATATGTAGAAGAGAAATCGAGGAGATGGTGATGTGCTAGTAGGGTAGTGAGAGACTGCATGTTTGACAGGGTCAAGAATGGTTGATCATTGGTCAAGGAAAGAGAATATATTTGACTGCAAATCTATTGATAGAATTCACATTTAGTGTAAGGCATGGCTCTCCAATGGATTTACTGGAGCAGAAGGGAAGAAAGGAGAGGAGATTCATCTCTATAAAATTTGTATCCATGTGAGGTTTCTATTCCCATCAAGGTGATAAGAGAGAGAACTGGTACCAAAGAGACCAACAAAGAAGCCTTCAACAAGGTGGAAGAAATCCATTTAAGAGGGAGACATTTCCAACAAGAAGCAACTACCATAGAAGGCACAACTTTTTTGTAAGATAATTGTGTGTTTCCCAGTGGTGCACATAGTTTGATTACTGCAATGCACCTCTATTGTGTTGAAATATTGTAACTTCAAAGAATATTCTAATTATAATTGAGTTATTGTCTTGTAGATCAAATCTCCTTTTGTGGATTGATCATGTCGAGACTTATGTATGACCAAATCCCATTTTGTGGATTGGTCAAACCATATTCATATGTTGGTATTTGAGAAGTCGGACCCTAGGGTTTATTAAAGTGGTTTTAACCACTATTGGAAGAATTTGGCCCTGCTTGGTGAAGAGAAATAACCCTAGCATCCCCTCAGCTAATATAAACAAGTGAGGATAGCGCCTCATTCATTCACTCACTCAGTCACTCAACAAGTGCGCATATTTTGGAGATAGTTACAGTTACAAGAAGGAGAAGAGAGGCACATGCTCAGTCTTGGATATTATTTAGTGTTTTGGTCTTTAGTCTTGGCATTGTATTGGCAATCTATTATTGAGGAAGTTTTTGATGGGTTTTCTCCCCCATGAGGGTTTCCCAGGATAAAATGTTGTTTACCTTGTGATTGTGTTTCTTTCAGTGATCCTACTGATGATCTTATGCTTTAGTAAATTGAAAAGAACTTAATAACAAATCTAAATTTAACATGGAATCAAATCTGAATTGAATAGAGCACCTTTCACCAGGTAATAAAAAACGTCATTGTTGTCGTACAAGAAAATTAGGGATTTTTATTGGAAGGGAATTTATGACTAAAAACCATCTAGGGAAGTGCACCCTACCCTAGCGCATCACTTGGCAGCTTCAGCACACCTTTTCAGTGGCCAGAGCCTCTGGAAAGTCAAACCCTAGTTTTGACTCGTACTAGAAAACCAAAAAACCAGGAAACTGGAACCAGTACCAAAAGTACCAGTTCAGATTTGTGCAGGTCCAGTTTCAAGGGGTAAAACTTGGAATTTTTGAAAACATATATCTCCAACCTACTCACCTTAGCCTAGTGCATCTCCTGGTAAGTTCAGATTCACTTTCTGAGCACTTTCATTTTATGTTCATTTTTCTAGCTCCAGGTTAATCTATTTGCAAGCACCAAGCTTGTTGACAAGTTAGAAGGTGTGGAAAACTTTCGTGCCTAGAAGTACATGATTTCACTCATTCTTGAAGAGAGTGACCTTGCAAAATTCATAAAAGAAAATGTATCGGAACCTGAAGAAGATGCAACAAAAGAAAAGTACAAGAAGGATATGGTTAGGGCCAAAAGGATCATTGTAGACTCTATTAAAGATCACTTGATCCCTCAAGTGTCTTCTAAGAATAATCCAAAAGATATGTTTGATGCCTTAACCAAAATGTATGAAGGAAAGAACATCAACCGTAAGATGGACTTGAGAACCCAACTCAAGAATACAAAGATGCAAAAAGGAGAAACAATTCAAGAGTATTTCTCTAGGGTTACTCATTTCAAAGAACAATTACAAGAAATTGGAGACAACTTGGATGAAGATGAAATCATCATGAAAAATCTTAATGGTCTCATAAGACCTTGGGATTCTTTCATCCAAACCATCTGTGCAAGAAAGGAGAAACTCCAATTTGACAGTCTGTGGGAAGAATGTGTTCAAGAAGAAGAAAGAGTAGCCAACCGAGAAGCAATACTTTTAAGGGATGAATACCAAGCCCTAGATGCTCATGCTAAAGGAGGAAAGAAAAGGTCTCATTTCCAAAAGGAGACCCACCTCCATAAGGAATCTCACTCCCCAAAGAGATTCACCCACTTCCATAAAGAATCTCACCCTCCAAGGAGATTCCAGAAATATCAGAAGGGTCAAAGAAGATAAAAAGATTTCTCCCCTTATCAATGTTATCATTGTGATAAGATGGGACACATTGCTAAGAATTGTCCTGCCATAAGGGAAGAATACAAGAAGAGAAATAAAAAAATACATCATGCCCATGCAGTTGAAGATGATGAGCCACCCACGAAGTTGACTAAAGAAGAGATTGAAGATTATGTTTTATTTTCCGCCCTCTCAGGATCTGTGACACCTAGAGAGGATACTTGGCTCATATACAGTGGTTCCTCTAAGCACATGACATGTCAGAAAGACATCCTCTCTAGCATTACAGAAAAGAACTTTCCCCAGAAAGTTACACTCAAAGATGATTACCAGTACCCTATCAAAGGAGTGGGAGAATCCACCCACAAACTTGATTTAGGGACTTTGATGAGAATGAAGGATGTACCATATATACCAGGTTTGAAAAATAACTTAATTTCTATCTCAGCTTTAGATAAGAAAGGTTTCAGGGTTTCATTCATAGATGGTGAAGTTCTTATGTGGCCTAAAGGAAAAACCATAGAAGATGTAATTGTCATTGGAACAAAAGAAGGTGGCTTATATAAGTTAAAAGGTCACTTAGATGCAGCCTTGACTCACTCCACTGAGAGTCCATGTGAAATTTGGCATATAATACTAGCTCACATTAGTTAAAAATCCTTACCACATGTAATCAAGGTAGTTACAGGTTTACCATAATTCAAGGTTGATCATGAAGGTGTGTGCAAGGGATGTGCACGAGGAAAGAACATAAAGAATCCTTTCCCAAAAAGCAATAGTAAAGTAGAAGGAATCTTGGAGCTCATCCACTCAGATGTATGAGGTAGAATGCCATCAACCTCTCTTAGTGGGTATGTATACTATGTGTCATTTATTGATGATTATTCTCACAAGACTTGGGTTTATTTCTTGAAATCAAAAGATGAAGTATTTGGAAAATTCAAGGAATTCAAAGCCTTGATAGAAAATCTCTCCGAAAGAAAAATCAAGATACTCAGGTCAGATAATGGAGGACAATACACCTCAAAAGAATTTGTAAGATTTTCCAGAGATGTCGGGATTAAGAGGGAGCTCACCACTCCCTATAATCCTTATCAAAATTGTGTAGCAAAAAGAAAGAATAGAACAATAATGGAAGTAGTGAAGACTATGATCCATGATCAAGATCTTCCAATGCACTTATGGTCTGAAGCAACAAGAACAATAGTTTATGTCCAAAACAGATTATCCCATAGTGCACTTGGATTCAAAACCCCCAAAGAAATGTTCTCCGGAAAGAAGCCAAAAGTAAGCCATCTCAAGATATTTGGTTGTCGAGGGTTTGTACACATTCCAAAAGAAAGGATAACTAAGCTAGATCCTTCAGGAAAGAAGGGAATATTTGTTGGATACTGTGAGGTCTCTAAGGCCTTCAGAATTTACATACCAGGTTACCATCATATTGAGATCAACAGATATGTAACATTTGATGAAGATGCAACACTTAGTAAATCAAGGAGATGATAGCTTGAAGAAGTATATGAAGAAGAACCTGTAGCTCCCAAAGTTGCAGAACCAGTGAGGGAAGTTACAGTTATCCCTGATGATGAGATTCCAGAATATCATGGTATGACATAATCTCAAGAACCTCCCCAAATGACGATCTCTCACAAGAGAAAGCCAACTTGGGAAAGGGAACTTATTCAAGATGGAGAAAAGTATGGTACCCCATAAGGAACCATGAGACAAAGCAAGAAACCTAAGACATTCTCCAATTATATGACCTTGATGTGTGATCTTATAGAAAAGGAACCTACTTTCTTTGAAGAATCCATTCATAAGAAAGAATGGGTAGATTCCATGACAGAAGAATACCAATCCATTATAAAGAATGATGTATGGGAAATAGTTCCCACACCGAGGAAAAAATATGTGGTATATTCCAAATGGATATACAAGATAAAACATGCTACAGATAGAAGTATTGAAAAACACAAAGCAAGATTTGTAGCTTGTGGATTTTATCAAAAGGAAGGCATTGATTATGAAGAGACGTTTGCTCCTGTAGCTAGATACACTTCTATCATAACTATCATAGCTCTTGCAGCCAAAATGAAGTGGAAGTTACACCAGATGGATGTGAAAATTGTCTTCTTAAATGGTGTTATTGAAGAAGAAGTGTATATAGAACAACCACAAGGGTTTGAAGTTGAATATAGAAAGACTCATGTTTGCAGGTTGAAGAAGGATCTGTATGTATTGAAGCAAGCTCCTAGAGGTTGGTATGGCATAATTGATAGTTTCTTGATGAGCTTGGGCTTTACCAAGAGTAAAGATGATTCTAACCTTTACTTCAAGTTTATGAATGATGAGATATTTATATTGTTGTTGTATGTGGATGACTTATTCTTAACATGAGAAGAAAATCTCATCACAGATTCTAAGAAGAAGCTCATTGTAGAATTTGAGATGAAATACATAGGCCTGGTGCATTATTTCTTAGGTCTTGAAGTTTGACAGAGCCCAGAGAAGATATTCCTTAACCAAGGGAAGTATACAGTTGAAATACTGAAGAGTTTTGACAAGCTGGAATGTAAATCCATGAACACACCCATGGAAACAAAGTTGAATCTCCTGATTGATACATCGTCAGAATTGGTTGATGTTACTATGTACAAACATATTATTGGTTCATTGATGTATCTGATGAATACCAAGCCATATATATATTTTGATGTGAACACCTTGAGTCAGTATCTAGTAGAACCCAGACTTGTTCACTTTATAGCTGCAAAGCATGTGATGAGATACCTTAAGGGTACGTTGGAATTTGGTCTCTATTATATTGGAGATCATGGTCTCTGTTGGTTATACTGATTCAGATTGGGATGGAAGTGTTTCTGATAGAAAGAGCACTTTAGGATGTTGTTTGTTGTTGATAGAAAGAGCGATGGAGAAGCTATTGATGGGGAAGCTAGCAATGGAGAAGCTATCGAAAAATAGTGAGTATGTGAGGTCCTTTTGCAATCCCTCGATAACTCGGGTTGAAGGCTTGTAGCCCTCAAGAAGATGGCCTAAAGGATGAAAGACCTAAAGAAAAAGGATGTATGTGGGATCAAGGAAGACTTCTTTTTGGCCTAAAATCTATTCAGGGAACACTTATGGTGGCGCAGGAAGACTTATTTCCTAGCGGCCCTCAACCTCCTCTCCCTTGCTTATTTGTATTATGATGAATGGACTAGACTGGTCACATACGACTCTACCTGCATCCTTTCATAATGGACCCAGATAGTAGAGTCTATTTATGACAGAATAAGACTCCAAATATGACTTCATGGAAGAATAGGAAGCAATCCAGTATTTCTCTCAGCACGACAGAAGCAGAATACATTGCAACATGTTTCGCCAATTGTGAAGTTATATGGCTTCGGAGGTTGTTGACATGTCTATTCGATTTGGAGATGGAAGCCACCGTGTTTCTATGTGATAACCAAATTTGCATAAAGATGAAGGAGAACCTAGTGTTCCATGATAAGTCGAAGCACATATAAATCTGGTATCACTACATTCGTGATATGGTGTAGAGGGGTGTTGTAAAGATCCAATATGTTGGCATAGATGAGTAGGTTGCAGATGTGTTGACCAATCCTCTATCTTGTGTAAATTTTGAATACTTTCGAGACAAGATTGGTATAGTTCGAAAGGGGGAGTGATGTTGATGATACTATGGTATCCTGACCAACAACGGGTAGCTCTGTTAGGATTTTATATCCTAGGGGATTGATCATCCCTGGAAATATCCCGAAGATCCGGTAAGGATGGTATGTTAGAGTACCTATGCATGTATATGCCAGTTGTGGTCAGTAGTGGTAGCTCTGTTAGGATTTTATATCCTAGGGAATATTTTGATTCCTGGACAGATCCTAAAGGTATGGTAAGGACAGTCTGTCAGAGTACCATGCGGTAGCTCCATTAGGATTTTATATCCTAGGGAATATTATGATTCTTGGGCAGATCCCTAAGTTCTGGTAAGGACCGTTTGTCAGAGTACCACAAAATGTTGTTGTTGCACTTGCCTCATTCTGTTTTCCTATGATGATGATGTTGTTATCTCAGCCTCGTACTGATGATGTTGTTTTAACCTCATGTTGTTGATGATGATGTTGTATTATCCTCGAGTTGTTAATGATGATGTTGTATCAGCCTCATGTTGTTGATGATTTTTTTGTATCAACCTCGTGTTGATGATGATGTTGTATCAGCCTAGTGTTGTTGATGTTGTTGCTATAGCTTTATACTAATTGATGTTGATGCAGATGATGATGATGATGCTACTCCAACTCCATGCTATGAACAATGATGATATTGATGATGAGAAAAAACTTCCAATGATTTATAGATGTGCTAGTCAATGTTCCAGATGTTGATGATGTTGTTTCCCTCTCTCTCTCATGATGATGTTGTATTGGGTTATGTCAGTAGAATACCCTTCTCGTTAAGGGGGAGTGTTGAAATATTGTAACTTCAAAGAATATTTTAATTATAATTGAGTTATTATCTTGTATATCAAATCCCCTTTTGTGGATTGATCATGTCAGGACTTATGTATGACCAAATCCCCTTTTGTGGATTGGTCAAACCATGTTCATATGGTGGTATTTGAGAAGTTACCCCCTAGGGTTTATTAAAATGGTTTTAACCACTATTGGAAGAAGTTGGCCCTGCTTGGTGAAGAGACATAACCCTAGTGCCCCCTTAGATAGTATAAATAAGTGAGGATGGCGCCTCATTCATTCACTCACTCAGTCACTCAACAAATGCACATATTTTGGAGATAGATGCAATTACAAGAAGGAGAAGAGAGGCGCATGCTCAGTCTTGGATATTCTTTAGTGTTTTGGTATTTAGTCTTGACATTGTATTGGCAATATAATATTGAGGAATTTTTTGTGGGGTTTCACCTCCATGAGGATTTCCCAGGATAAAATGTTGTGTACCTTGTGATTGTGTTTATTTCAGTGATCCTACTTATGTTGTTATGCTCTAGTAAATTGAAAAGAATTTAATAACAACTCTAAATTTAACATGTTGGTGGAGATTTCTAGAAATGAATGGATCTGGGTGACATTGGTGCATAGAAGAAGGAAACAAAGAAGTTTGTGCATGGTGTTAGTTTTGGGAAACAAATAAAAAATTCCCCATGTTAGGATGGAGCTTTGCTTTCAAAGAGATGAGAAGATTGAGTTGTTCGCAGTCATAGTGAGAAAAGGTATATGTTGTTTCTTATGTGTGGGATGAATTTGGATTTTGATTGGGAGTTAATCAACCCTGTAATGTGTTTTGGCTTGATGGGTGATAGCCAAAATATTAGTCTCTATGACACATATGGGTAGATTCTTAAAATGTCTTTGAAGTTTGAGTAATGTTCAAATTTTCTTTTTTTTGGAATCTCTGATAAATGTATTGATCCTTATTGTGCTTAGTTAAATCAATATGGAAATCCAAGATGAAGATTGAACAAAGATGTCGAAGATGCAAGTGAAGACACCCATCAAGTGCATTACTCCATAGAAGAAATTCTATATATTGTTGCATTTAAGAAAGGGAGGTATATCTATTTTTATTTGGTCAATGCGTATGGGTGTGATTTCACA
>JZKD02S1662078.1:97468-110605 GCA_000966675.3 Picea glauca
TACCCTAAATAATAATATTATTAGGATTATTCTTTATTATTACTAATATAATTAGTGATATAGATTATACCCTAAAAATAGTATTATTAAATACTTAAAACTAACATTATTAAACACTTAATATTTTATTTTTTTGTAAATCAGAGTAGAATGATATATTACTGTAGAAAATATGATACAAAATGGGGATCTTGGTCCGCCTAAAGGAAACCAGACCAGGGGACCGTTAAGGGATGATTTTTAATAAAATTCCTAGAGGTAACTGGTCTGCCAAACTTGGAAACCAGACCAAACCTCCCTTTTTAAAGTATGAGAAGCATAGCCAAAAAATATAGAGCTAACTAACTACTCAACTGCTACTACCAAAGTCTGTCACAATTTATACTACACCCTACTACTTCCTGGGCATGACTGCCATTAAAGACAAAAGACATTGCAGACAAAATACTACAACACCTGGGAGTGGTCCTTCACCCCACAAGCTTGGCCTTGTTGTCCTCCTTTGGGGAGACTGTTTTGGTTCTTCTAATCTGGGTTGATCCTCCTTGGCCATCCACATGTGTTATATCCATATGGTGGACATATCTCAGGTACAGATGGAATTGCGCAGCCAACCACTCTTGTTTACTTTTCTGGTCCTTTTCAACCTCCACTAACAGATTGACAATAGTTTACAGCCCATTGATATGACGATGAATTTCGTCTAGCATAGTTTTAATCTCCTGGTGGTCTTCCTGGCGTGCCTCCTCCTAATCAGACTTTACTTTCCCTATCAAAATTTTGGTAAACCATGTCATCTCCACCGTTCTATGGTAGAGGGTCTCCCTGGGATGGGTAGCCCCCAGATCTGTTATCCATTCTACCTCATGCACAATCTCCCCCGACTCTTTACCGCTCTGCTCCTCCTTGATTTCTTCCTCCCACTTATTGATTGTTCCCTTCCTTTTTGGCGATACCATCGTATGGAATGTGTTCTCTGCCTCTCTCACAACTTGCTTAATTCTAGTCAAACACCTTGAGCTTTTTGGTATATCCTTCCCCTTGGCGCTTCTCTTTCTCTGGGTATGTTTCAAGTGCGCCATGTCTCTATGCCTACTTGGTTCTCTACTTTTCCCTTTCTCCCAGTGCCTCACTCTACGTCTCTCCTTAAATAGCCTGCTCTTGAGACTATAATTTTCACTACCAGATGACACTTTCTAGTTGTAGCCTTGTCTGCAACTCTTCTTCTTATAACGTTCCCTCTTTTGAGGGCTTGTACCTCCTACTAATCTTAGCGTGAGGTGGTGAGCTCGACCTTCTTTATTGGATGGTAAGGTTGGGCGAGCCATTATGTTACTATATCTTCCCCGATCCTTGCTTCTGTCCCTACTTGCTCTATATCCAGACATTCTTGGTCTCGTACTTGTCCTGGGGGGTAGTGATCCTCCCTTGGTTATCACCATCTCCACACCCCTTAACTCATCATGATTTTTCGGCTTGCTACTTGGCTTCTCTCCCTTACTATCACCTCTAAACTTGTTGTAGTTCAGTACTTCCTTTCTTTTTCCCACTTTCTTCATATCGTGTTCACACATAATTTTTGGGCGCTAGGTTTTGTGACTACCATATGCCTCCTGGGTCCCACGCTGGGTCAAGGAGCCCCGCATAATCCTCGATGTGACCCTCGTCTCTGAAGCTACCACCGTGATCTCGTTCCACCAAGTGGATGTAGTCTTATATTAGTTTCCCCCTTGGGATTCTGGACCCAACCTCGTCTAACTCATGTCCCTCTCTGTTTACCCCTTCATTGGCTAGCCTATCTGCTAGCACATTCGTCGCCCTGTGAATCCATATAAAATCTATCGTGTTTAGGGTTTGTAGGTGTTCCTTGATTTTTTGAAGGGAATGTGCTAGACGCCAATGCCTTTTCACCTTTCCTACCTTGATTCCATACTGGATTTTCTTCACAATGTTGAAAACCAGTGTCAAATCACCTTCCATGATGAAATTCACCATTCCCTCTCTGCGTAGAATTTCCATTCCAAGTTCTAGAGCTCCAAACTCCATTGCATTATTTGTGGAATTGACTATGATCCTAGCATACAAGCGTAAGATGGTCCCTCTGTTGTCTCTTGTTACCCCACCAGCTCCTGCCATCCCCGGATTTCCTTTCGTCGCCCCATCAAAATCCAGCTTAATGAAGTATGTCGAAGGAGGAACCCAAGTATTGACTCATGTCTGGATCTGCAGGTCTCGGGCCATAGGTATGTTAAATCTCCACTTTTTCAGATAGAACAATTCCAAAATTCGTAAGTCTTGGCTTGTGTTTTGGTTTTTGGAGTTGTTAAGGTTAAGGCTCTGTATTGTTTCTCTTATTTGACTTACGATAATGTCCTTTATCCTCGAGGCCAGTTGGATTTCATTCTTAAAGATTCACTTGTTTCATTCTTTCCAAATCGCCCATATTACCATCTCCGATGTTAGACCCCAGCATAGGCTCACCACATCATTATCGCTATACCTCTCCTTCCAGTTTTTTATTGTGGCTCTGATATCCCCCATTACCCTATTTGACTAGCGGTAAATACAGGCCACCCAATCCCATATCTCATCTGTATAGTTTCACTCATCTAGGAGATGATCTGTCGATTCTTCCTGGACCTCACACAGATGACACCGTGAGGGTCCAATGAATCCTCTATTTTTTAGGTTCTCCCAGGTCAGTATCTTCTTATGCAGGATTAACCATTCGAACACTTTAATATTTGGCCATTGGGGGCCCTTCCAGATCCTTTCCCAGTGTGGTTCTAGGTTTTCTTGGTCCTGTCCTATTATGTAGTACCAAGCCTCTTTTAGATTGAATTCCCCTCCATTTTTCCTTCCCCACCTTAATTGGTCCTCCTCTTTCGAGACCCCAATTTTCCTTTTCCCCAATTCCTCCTCAATCTCATTCATCATTGGGTCTCCCTGAGCGTTATTTTGTGGGTTGATTTTGGGGGTTGACCTTTGGGTTTTTATTTCCACAATTTAACCCATGGCACCAAGATTTCGTTTACCCATATCCACCACAATTTTGCCCCGTATGCCTTGTTGGTTACCTATGGGTCTTGTAATCCGAGGCCCCCTTTATTCTTTGGTCTGCACACTTTGTCCCATGCCACCAAGGCCCATTTATTTTTGTCCTTATCTCCTCTCCATAGGAAGTCTCTCTAGATTTCTCTAATTTTTTGTAGGATTCCTTTTGGCACCGGAAACACTAACATACGATACGTTGGGATTGCTTGTAGGATCACTTTAGTAAGGATTAACCATCCTGTTAGGTTTAGACTTCTATAATTCCAATTCTTAACCCTCTCTTGCAGCTTGTTGATGACTCCTTCCCACGTTATGTTCCTACACACCCTATCCATCAGGGGCACTCCCAAATACTTCGTTGGGAGTGTTTTCCATTGAAACCCCAATATGTTGGCTGGGTTCCTTTGGATTGTTGGATTTGTGTTGAATAAGTAGATCATGAATTTAGAGTGGTTTATTTCATTCCCCGAGGCCTCTCCAAAATATTCTAAAATTTTTTTGTATGCCTTTGCTTCCTTGACCGTGGGGATTCCATGGAGTAAGGTATCATCTAAGAATTATTGGTGTGTTGAGGTTGGGCAATCTTCAAACGGTTTTAGGCCTTTGATTTCACCTTCGGCCATTGTTGTCTTTATGCTCCTGCTTAGCCCTTCCATCATTAAAATGAATAGGAAAGGGGAGAGAGGATCCCCTTGTCTTATACCCCTCGAGGGGTAGAACGACTTGGCTGGAGCTCCATTTACTAGAAGCGAGAAGCTCATTGTAGAGACTAGGTTGATGATCCATTTAATTCAGTGATGATCAAAACCAAAAGCTTCCATCATTTTTTCCATAGAGTGCCATCTTATTTTGTCATAAGCTTTCTCCAAGTCCAATCGGATTAACATCCTCACTTTCTTTTTACTTTTTAGGGTATGTATTATTTCATGGGCTTGTATGATGTTGTCCATAATCTGCCTCCCCTCCACGAAGCCCGCCTATTCCTGTGAGATCAGAGTTGGGAGAAGTGGTTTCAATCTATTAGCTATTACTTTTGAAATTATCTTATACACAACATTGCACAAGGCTATCGGTCGATAGTGGTCTGGAGTCCTGGATTCATTTTATTTTGGGATCAGAGTGATCATCGTGGAATTTAGGGCCTTCAGGATTGAGGTTGAGCATATGGAGTCCTCCACTATACCATAAATATCATGCTTAACCATATCCCAACATGATTTAAAAAATTCCACTGTGAAGCCATCTGGGCCTAGGGTCTTTCCATTTGGAATCTTCTGGATCACTTGGTCTACTTCTTCCTTTGCTATGGGTTTGCAAAGGTTGAAATTGTTTTCCTTTGTTACCAACTTAGGGATGTGCCTTACTATCCTCTAGATTGCTTCGGTCCTATCCCGGTTGGGTTCTATGGCTATCCCCTAGAAGTGTTTGACCAAAGTGTTTTCAATGTCATGGTGGGACTCTCTCTCTATCCCATCCTAATCCGAGATCTTCAAAATTTTGTTATGAGATATTCTCGCTATAGTTGATATGTGGAAGAACTTGGTATTTCTCTCCCCTTCCTTAAGCCACCGAATTCTATATTTTTGTCTCCACAGGGTCTCTTCTTGCTTACATCTTGCTTCCCAATCCTGGAGTAATTGGTTCTCCTCTTTTTTCCTCTCCTCGGTGTAGCCTTCTTGGATGCATTGCTCTTTTATCTCTTCCATTCTTACCTCTATTAGTTTTTTTGCCTAGTTGATTTTTCCAAAAACTTCTCTGTTCCACTTCTTGAGTTTTTTCTAAATATGTAATTGAGTTTTTTCTGAAGTCTAAACATCTTTGTCCCTTATTTTGGGATATCCTCTTGCCACCAAGCTTTGATGTTCTCCTTGAAGGTTGGGTGGTCGATCCATAATTTATCGAATTTGAAAGGCATGTTCTTTGGTGTTGTCCGAAAATTTTCCTCCAATTGCACTAGCCAGTGGTCTGATCCCCCCCAGGGAAGGATGTTGCCTTCCAATGCTAAACCCTACAGAATGATGGATTCTGAGACTAGGAATATGTCTAGCCTCATGGCCACCTGGTGGTGTGAATGTCTTTTGTTGTTCCAAGTAAATTTCCCATTACTAGTCCTGATGTCCACTAGCTCCATTTTATCAATGAAGGTTGTGGACTCTTCCGCATCTTTGTCCAATCTCCGGCTTCCCCCTTTTTTCTCATCCAAAGTAGTTATAATGTTGAAGTCCCCAACCAGAATCCAATGAATGTTATTGTTCCACAACTTTAGATTTTCTAGGTCTAGGAGCATTCTTCTTTTATCCTCCAATACCTGGGGTCCATATACATTTGTACAGAAGACCTCCTCCGTGTTCCCTATCACTTGCATTTTTACAGATAATGTGTGCCTAGTGGCTTCAGCAGAGAGTAGATTCACCGATTGTGGGTTCCACAGTGTGAGTATGCCTCCCGCCGTGTTTTGACTCTATATAGTCAGAAAATTGTACTTATTCTAGTACTTCTTACTTATTATTTCCATTCAGTCCATATTACATTTTGTCTCTTGAATGAATCATATATCTGGTTGTTCCATATTCAGTCTATTTTTAAGGATTCATGGTTTTCTAGGGTTGTTCAGGCCCCTTATGTTCCAATTAATAACGTTCATTTAAACATGTGGGGGGGAGTTGGGAAATAGATTTTTTTATCTTACTTGAATTTATTAGAAGCACTCCTAATTCCTGTAGGGCTATGTTGTTTGATTTCCTCCCTCTCTTCCATATTGCATGCTTTGGTGAGTGTTGTGGCTGAACTTCTCCTATTTTGATACCCAAGTTTCTTATTTCAACATGCATGCGCTTGATTCCTCTGGTTTTTCTTCCTCCCTCAGAAGGAATAGGTATTGGATGTGATCCAATTGCTTTGTTGGTATATTGTCGACTCCTTGATTTTTTCGTTGTTCCAGTATATTCGGGAGGTCTATCCCTTCCCTTTCCATGATATCTCTTAGGTCTGGGTATTCTTTTCCAATCTCACTTGGTGACATTTCTGAATCGTCATCGACCTCTTGCATTGGGGTATTTGTGTCTCCGACGCCTTCTTCGATTGTGCTCTTGTTGTGCCTGTGATTTTCTTGAGAGTTTTGACTCTCCGTGGTCTTATTTGCTTCCTGTTCATTTGTCTCCCTTTCTTTTTTCCTTTTATATTCCTCCTCTTCCCCATGTTTTGAATTTCCCCATCCTTCAACTCTATTCTTTGCTTCTGGGTTGCTCATTGTGGCGGGATTTCCTTGTCTCTTATTTCCTCTGCCTTTGTAGTTTGTCCTAACAAACCCATCCTCATCGTGTTATTGTTTTGAGTTTTCCTGTTCCAATTTTTTGTTTAACAGACATTCTCTTAGTAGGTGCCTGTGTTCATGACACCTTCTACATCAAAACAAGATCTTCTCATAGTCTAATCTTTGGATCCATTCCTCATCCCTGAACTCCATACTGATTGCCTCAGGGAGTGCCCCCGATACATCCATCTCTATACAGATTATTGCATAGGATGTATACTTCCCTTTTAATGTTGCATCAGACGTCTTGACATATTTCCCCATATTGTTCCCTATGGCTTTGAAGGTGGACGGAAACCAATAATCTAGAGGGAGGGAGTAAAGCCTGAGTGAGACTGGGACGCTTTCAAAGGCATCCTTTTCTGGGGAGAATTTTTCCTTCCAAGGTCACATGTACAATCTCGTTGAGGCATGGAAATGCGCCCCCCCCCCAAAGATTTTATCTCTGTCTTCTAAGTTCATGAAGACTATTGTAAAAACTCCCAGGTGGAGGTCTACTTATCCACTCGGCTTCCATTGGTATTTTATTCAGCTGCACAGGGTCTTTTATGTAGGCCACATGCCCATAAACTTGCAGATCATGGTGTGTGTCTTCATCTGATCCCTGAAGAGTGTTGATTTTTCAATAAGCAAGGTTAAGCATGAATTTCATTCCATTTTAGCATTTAACCATAACCATTAATGTTGCAACAACCAAGATCACAAGAAGAAGCACCATGCACAAGAACACAAGAAGTATCTTGGGAAACCCTTCTCAACAAGGGAAGAAAACCCAACCAAATCCTTTGTTATATTCTTTAAGAGAAATACCTTCTCCACCAAGATAAAACCTAGCACACAAGAGGGTGCTCAAACCCTAGAAGAATAGCGCCAAAGAGAGGTGCGCATGTTTCCCAAGGAAGTGTACTTGCTGAAATTTCCAAACTCACTTGAAAGATATGTTTCCTCAATGGGGAATTTACCTTTACTTATACTAACCTGAACCTGTTGACAGAAGTGTCTATTGGAACAACAAGGCCGACCTCACTAGCTTATAACATAATTAATATTAACTAGATTAATTATCTTTTACATTAATTACCAATCACATTAAGGTGGGGCCAACCCGTACCCTTTACATTACAATTAGGGTTACAGGCAGGTCTGACTCTTGAACAATATAGCAAGGGATCTTGTACACCCACTAGTGCTCATCCACTAGGGACACATCCATAGGGTTGTCCATATCTTTGGCTCACTGCATTACAGAGAATAACCACTTCTTCACACGTTCACCTGTGCTCGTCCACAGGCACGTCCACTCAACAAATCTTCTTTCCCACTGCCTCACATAGGAGAGTCATCTGGAGTTTCTCGTCAACTCTACTGATCAGAGGAGGCTAATACATCATCTTCATTTCTGTTCTCATGACGATGCACCCAACACTTTGGGATTTCACACGTTCACATTGTGCTCAGCCTTAGACACATCTTAACTCAACAGATCACCTTTTCCCATGGGATAATCATCTAGAGTTATTCTCAACTCTCTGAATGGAGGAGGTCATCTCTACGTTCTAGCTCTGTCTCAGATAGGAACCACATTCCCTCTTCAAGGGATTTCTCTTAGGTTTGTAAGCTGGATAATATCTTCAAATGGATGCAATGATCCACATCTCATAGGTTTGTAAGCTGGAGAATGTATCACATAGCTACAATCATCAACACTCCCTCTTAGCTAGGGAGGCATACTTCATCATGCCAAGTCTCACATGGATGTACTTTGAATTTTGTCTTGGCTGGAGTCATCAATAATCCCTCTCAACTAGGGAGGCATTCTTCACTAATTTATCTTGGTGAAGAGGTCTGCAAATTTCTCATGTGTAGGAAGGTATTGTATGTGTACGCTTTTTCCTCTGTATCATATCTCTGATATAAGGAATTTTTCATCTCGTTGTGTTTCGATTCATCAGAAGACACTAGGTTCTCAAGGATATTTATACACGGCTCTTAGTTATCATCATAGGATCCATCTCATGGTCAAGTAAACTTGTCAGAGGCTTGTGAAGCCACATTGATTAACACAGTCACTGCTATATACTATGTCTCTGATGCACTCAAGGTCACAAAGTTTTTTTTTAATTATTTGTTTCCTGTTGGATTAGGAAACCATGGAAAAATTCATGGTAGAACATCAACTAGATGTGCTCTTCTGGTTCACTATACTTTCTGCTCAATCTGAGTTGGCATATCCTACAAACTCAAGTTCAAGCTGAAGGCATCTCTCAGGCCATATCCAACTGTGCCTCAAATATATATTTAATACATGTTTTTTTGTTGTCTAGTGAGTCTATCTCGGTTGACTCATGAAATGACTAAGCACATTCATTTCATGGAATGAATCAAGTCTGGTGTTAACCAGATACACCAGTGATCCAACCATCTTGTGGATTAGTCTCGTCTGAATCATCATCAATCCATTACAATAGATTTTGCATTCTGTCATACTTGTACTTCTTTAATATTTTTACTATATATTTTCCTTGTCTTGGGAAAATCTCATTGGTCCTCTATCATAATTCTTGTCTCAAGAAGTAGTGCTTCATACTTAGATTCTTCATTTCTAATTCAAAAGTCAAGGATTACTTGTACCCAACAATAAGGATTTCTGAATAAGTCATCAAAATCAGTCTCTCGTCATCAACACTATAATGATATAGGTTTGGATCAACAACACTCTTGTTGAAGTCCAAACTCATCAATAATTTCTCTGTCTGATATAGTTTCCAACTTATGGATGGTAGTGTGACGGGTTCACTAGATCAGGTTTCTCATCATAGACAACTCCCTCTGTTTGTGAGAAACTTCTAGCTATAGATATCGTTTTGTATTTATGGACATTTCTATTAGTTGCATGTTTGATCTTATAGATTCACTTGGAAGTTACCATAGACTTCCCTTATGCATCATTCTTTAATATATACTGGTATTCTTGTATTATGGCATCTTTCCATACTTGTTCTCTTGTTTCCTCTCTAAGACAAGGAGGCTCAACATCAATGAGGTGGCTCATGACTGAAGGATATCTCAAAAATCTCTTTTTCTTTCTTGGGATGTGCCTTGAGAGGCTTGCATTTTTCTTTGCCTCTTGCAGAGTGAGTCTAGATAGGTCTTTTATTCCCTACTGCAATATCTCTTAACATATCAACTGGAGCAACTAGATCAACTTGAATAATATATGTCTCCCTCTGAGATTTGAAGGGGGAGAAGGTATTGTCTTCATCTGAGGTTGTCTAGGTTTGTTGAATGGGTATATCGTCTTTAAGGACAACATATTCTACTTGTTCTCACATAATAATCAATATATGGTTTGGATTCCCGTACCATGGATAATGGTTCAAGTCTTTGAGGGATACCATACTGATGATTTATTCAAAAATGAAATCAACTATAAAATTTGAAATCAATTGATTTACCTAGTTTGTAGTCATGTTCTAGTTTTAGAGGAAGTACTTCTCTTCTCTCTTCTCTTCATTCCTTTGAGGTGGATATGGATCAATGCCAGCAGTGGAAGCATATTGTCTTGCCTTCTTCCTGGTTGGACAGTTTCTTGCATAGTGTCCATAATTGTCACATCTGAAGCAATAAATTTTTGAAACATATCTTCTCTGATAACCTGGATTTGATGAAGGCCTTTCAATTTTAAATGTTTGCCTGGAATTTCTTTTGAATTTCCCTCCTTTCTTTGTATGAAGTGAAAGAGCATGGCTTTCTTCTGAGGAATCTTCTACTCCTCTATTTCTGAGTCTAAGTTCTTCTTGAGTACAATCTGTCCATAGACGATCAAAGGTTGGTAGATCTTCTCTTCCACTGACACTCTGAAGGAAAGTCTCCCACGGTTTTGGAAGTTTGTTGAGAGTAGTTAAGACAAGTTCTCTATCAGACATGATTTCTCCGATGGTCTCTAACTATTCTTTAATCTCTGATAACTTCATAAAGAAGATGGCATCTGTGTCACCTTTTGTCATCTTGGTACTTTGAAGTTGGCTCTTCAAGGTAAGAGCTCTAAGGGTCTTGTCACTTTCAAACATTTCTTTTAAAAAATTCATACATATCATAAGTTGTCTTCAGGTTGGAAATACGAGGTAAGAGATGGTCTCTTATTGAGTAGATGATTAATTTTATTTCTTTGACATCTTCTTCCTTTCTTATCTTCTTCTCTACATCTGTAGCTGTGTCTGGTAGATTTTTAGTTACCACATCCAAGAGGTCATGTTCTTCAAGGGTGACTTGAAGCCTTGATTTCCAAGAGTTGAATTTGCTTTCTCCATCAAGCCTATCTTCTACCTAAGGTTTCGTTCTTCATTTGATTGGTTTCTTCAAACTCTCACCAACTGGATTTTGAAAACATAATGATTAGGTTGAATTAGTAACCTTGGATTATGTTGGACTTATGACTGCCAACAATCAACTTGATAGTGTCACTGAAATTCTTCTTGAAATAAGAAAAACATTTCTTCAAGAAGTTCCAGAAATCTAAGATCAGGATTCTGCAAAAAAAATTCTGCACCCTAGAAACCCGAGAAACAAAAACTCAAAATTATCGGAATTTTATTTTAAGAGATTCTGGAGATGCACTGGAGGAGGCCGTACTCTTCTATGACAAATATATCCCCAATGTCCAAGAATTAAGGGCTAGAACACCATTGAAAGGAGGGTCCTACTAAATTTTCCGGAAACCCTAGAAGGGTCGTACGATTCTACAAAAGTTGAGAGGAGGCTTGGTGGATGCTTGTGCAATGGGTTCTTTCAAGACCTATTCTTTGATACCATGCTTATTTTTCAATAAGCAAGGTTAAACATGATTTTCATTCCATTTTAGCATTCAACCATAACCATTAATGTTGCAACAACCAAGATGACAAGAAGAAGCAGCATGCACAAGAACACTAGAAGTATCTTGGGAAACCCTTCTCAACAAGGGAAGAAAACCCAGCCAAATCCTTTGCTATATTCTTCAAGAGAAATACCTTCTCCACCAAGATAAAACCTAGCACACAAGAGGGTGCTCAAACCCTAGAAGACTAGTGACCAAGAGAGGTGCGCACTTTTCCCAAGGAAGTGTACTTGCTGAAATTTCCAAACTCACTTGAAAGATATGTTTCCTCAATGGGGAATTTACCTTTACTTATACTAACCTGAACCTATCAACAAAAGTGTCTATTAGCACAAAAAGGTCGACCTCACTAGATTATAACATAATTAATATTAACCAGATTAATTATCTTTTACATTAATTACCAGTCACATTAAGGTGGGGCCGACTTGTACCCTTTACATTACAATTAGGGTTACAGGCAGGTCTAACTCTTGAACAATATAGCTAGGGATCTTGTACACCCACTAGTGCTCACCCACTAGGGGTACATACATAGGGATGTCCATATCTTTGGCTCACTGCATTACACAAAAGAACCACTTCTTAACATGTTCACATGTGCTCGTCCATAGGCACGTCCACTCAATAGATCTTTTTTCCCAGTGCCTCACACAGGAGAGTCCTTCTGGAGCTTCTCGTCAACTCTGCTGCTCAGAGGAGGCTAATACATCATCTTCATTTCTGTTCTCATGACGATGCACCCAAAACTTTGGGATTTCACACGTTCACCTTGTGCTCAACCACATACACGTCTTAACTCAACAGATCGCCTTTTCCCACAGGGGAATCATCTGGAGTTCTTCTCAACTCTCTGAATGGAGGAGGTCATCTCTACATTCCAGCTCTGTCTCAGATAGGAACCACACACCCTCTTTAGGGATTTCTATCAAGTTTGTAAGCTGGAGAATATCTTCACATGGTTGCAATGATCTAAATCTCACAAGTTTGTAAGCTGGAGAATGTCTCACATAGCTGCAATCATCAAAAAAGAGTTGGGACTCGGGATCTTCTATAATAACCTTCGGGATTAACGTTGTTTTTGGTTTTCATGGGTTGTTCCCTCCTCCCCCACTAGGGTTTTCTGTTTCTAGCGCACTACTCTGAGCCTCCTTGGTCTCCTCCCCCACTCATTCTTTTTTTCCCTGGTTGTCCTCTTTATGGTGCTCTCGCCCTTATCTCGAGGTCCCTATCAAAGGTTCCTTAAACCCTACGTTGTGTGGAATTTTCCCTTTGTCCACCACCACCTGCTTGTAGGAGGGAGTCCCACTCCCTCCCCCTTTGGTCACCATTCTTCTCGCTGCTGCAACTGTAACCCTAGAACAAGTCCCTAGAATCCTCCGTCAAAGTTCGTCAAAGCTCCGTTACGGTATTAGGTTTCTATTAAACCCTTAATATTAATACTAATATTATTAATGATATAATTTATACTCTAATAATAATTTTATTAAATATTTAACCTAACCTTAATATTATTATTATTCTAAGGTTTATTCCTTATTACAAATTTTAACATATGTACATACTAAATAAGTTAATAACTCTATTAAAGTTCAAATCCATAGGGGGGTAGGGTATGTATACCTTCGTATACTTTTCCAGTCAAATCATTGGGCGGAGGGGGGTCCCTTGTCCCACAAACAAGGGGGTCTCATACATGAATTTGGTGTGGTGGCTTGGCCGTGACCTTAAAAATAGATTATTAATACAACCTGAGTGGGCCTAATGGTTAAGAACATTTGTTTCCTCTTAAGAGGTCACAAGTTCAAATCCAGAGGGGGGTAGGGTATGTATACCTCTGTAGACTTTACCAGTCAAATCGTTGGGCGGAGGGGGGTCCCTTGTCCCACAAACA
>JZKD02S1662089.1:13872-30969 GCA_000966675.3 Picea glauca
TTAATGCCACCTTCATTGAATTAATTCCCAAGTTAGACAATCCAACTACCTTTGATGATTTTCGCCCGATTTCTCTATGTAATTGTATCTATAAGATCATCTCAAAAGTCATTAGCCATAGATTAAAAGAAATACTTTCCAGGCACATTTCGAATGAACAGTTTGGATTTTTGAAAGGAAGTCAGATTCATGAGGCTATCAGGGTAGCACAGGAAGGTCTACATAATTTAAAAAGTATGAAACTCAAAGGAGCGGTTATCAAAATTGACCTCTCAAAGGCCTTCGATAGGGTAAATTGGCTTTATTTTCGGATGCTGCTGATACATCTCAGGCTTGGGGTTGCCTTCACAAATTGGACTATGGCTTGTTTATCTTTAGTGTCTTTCTCTATCTTGATCAATGGCTCAACCTCCTCTTTCTTCACAGTGGAAAGGGGAGTTCGACAGGGTTGTCCGCTGTCCCCACTCCTTTTTCTTTTGGTTGCCGAGTGCCTTAGTCGTTTCTTGAATGAGGCAAAGTCTGTTGGAAATTTTAGAGGCATCAAAGTTTCTCTGGGATTGTACATCTCCCATCTACTGTTTGTGGATGATATCTTAATATTTTTCTATGGTTCCAGGCAGGATATTGAAAAGTTGTGGGAGGGGCTCCTACTCTTTAAACTTGCTACAGGCATGGAAATCAACAATCAGAAGTCCAGTATTACACTATATTACTTGTCTGAGGAGGATTCTCTACACATTTCTACTAGGTTTCCCTTCCAGGTCCATGATTTAGATGAAGGGTTGAAGTATCTTAGTTTTCAATTGAAACCAAACGACTATCGAAAGACCGATTGGAGATGGATTATTACAAAACTTGAAAAAAGGCTTAAGTGTTGGAGTCACCGATGGCTTTCTAGGGCTGTACGACTTGTACTGGTTAAGACAATCCTAGAGGATATTCCGGTATATTAGATGTCTTTAGCTTGGATTCCAAAAGGAATATTAGAGAAGTTGAAGAAGCTGTGATTTTTGTATTTGTGGTAGGGTCACAAGGACAAAAAAGTTATACCCTGGGTTCATTGGGATCAGATTGCTACTCCAAAGGCTTTGGGAGGTTGGAGTTTAAAAAATATATTTCCTTCTCTAAAGCTCTTGCTGCAAAGTGTTCCTGGCGACTGATAAAGTCAACAAGTCTCTGGACACAGGTAGTACACCAAAAATATATTGCTCCTCTTTCTATTCTAGAATGGATTAGAACTACATATAAATCATTGTCAGGGGGTTCTATTATATGGAAGGCATTGATTAAGGCCTTTGATCTTGTGGGGAATGGTCTGGTGTGGAGAGTGGGTTCTAGGAGTTTGGTACGCATTGGATTGGATCCGTGGCCTGGGTGTCAGATGGGCCATATATTTCTTGAAGGGATTCGACATAGGTTGGCGCTGGGTGGCTTTTTTCATCTTGATCAAGTTGGGGATCCTTTACAAATAGATATGTGGCACCAAGGATGGTTGTCGAGGCACAAGCTTGGCCTACCAGAGGTGGATTTGATTCATTATAATCGATTCACTTAGGCTCTCCGGGATGCTTCCATCCACCTGGTAGATAGAGATGACAAATTGATCTGGGATGGGGTCGGAGACAGAGAATATACGCCGCGCTCTAGTTATATAAATTTGTGCGTGGATCTACATCAAAGGGATCCCCTTTGGTGGTGGAGGAAAATCTCGAAACAATATTGTCCGACAAAGGGAAAATTGTTGGTTTGGTCGATTCTGGCAAACAAATTTCCTACCTTGGACAATTTACAAAGGCGTCTTTTCTCTGGGTCGGGCTGTTGTGCACTTTGTAAATCTTATTTAGAAACGATGGATCACCTTTTTTTACAGTGTCCTTTTGCCAAGGAGGTTTGGGCTATTGCTAGAGTACTGTTGCCTTCCATCTTGATCTGGAAGGGGAATACCTTTGAATTATCCCTTAAGGACTAGTTGTAGGGACAAGGACAAGAGGATTATCGGGATTTCCCTTTTATTCTGGCCCGTGGGATTTAGATCACCCAAAATGGTCTAATCTTTCAGGATGAGAGCTTATTGGTTGAAAGGGTGACAACTATGTGCATTGGGATCTACAATTATTATTCGGGGTTGGGTGGGGATGAAGTGGCTCATCCCAAGGTCGTGAGTGAGGTGGCCCCTGATCTTAGTATCCCATGGGGTTTTTTTGATGGTGCTTCCTCGTCTAACCAGACAAAGTGCGATGGGGGAGGCTATATATATTTCACTAACTCACACTACTATACCCTCAAAGCGAGATTGGGGATTGGCTCAAACAACTACTCTGAACTTTTGGCTTTAAAACTCCTTATGTTTTTTGCTGTAGAGTAGAGATGCAAAACTTTTCAAGTGTTTGGTGATTCTTTAGTGGTTATCAATTAGACCAACGAGATACATAGATGTCAAGTCTCACATTTGATTCCATTGTTCGAGTATGTAATTCATATTAAAAGTTTATTTGAATCTATCTCAATTTCTCATATATATAGGGAAAGGAATCAACTGGCGGACAAGCTTTCCAAAGAAGTCACATAGCTAGACTATGGCCAATGGTATATTGCTGAATATATAGCAGAAGGAACTCGAGGATAATACCACAGACCATTTCATGATCAACAGGATAATTAAGGCTGGATAACTACACAGTAGGCAAGGATCTATATATTTTGACTAGATCATTGATCATATTGTAATATTGACAGAATGCACACCATAGTGGGGACTCAAATGATAGAGGTTTTTCAGTTGGATATTATTTTTTGGGAACTATTAGCAGTTATGGGATTATGTCCCATTGATGCCTTTTTTTGGTATTATTGGGGAATAGACTCTTTTTGATGGATAACATGTTCATATCTAGTCAAAAAAGCTGGAACATATCTGTGTATGTAATTTTGTTACGATATAATAAAATTATGAATTTTTCCAAGGAAAAAAAAATTAATTTATAAAAAAAAAAGAACACATGGACCGCCAAAGATAAATCATACACCTTTAAAATAAGCTATTGAAATATATGATTCAGTTTTGAATCTTGATGCCTTCAATAAGATCATGTTGTCATCAAGATGGTTAAGCCTTCTAGTAAACTCAAAATGAATGAAAGATGAAAGTATCTCACTAGTATAGAGCCAACCTTGTGGTTGAAGTTCTCCTTCTATTTTTCTCCTCTTTTGTCTCTTCATTTGATTGAGCTTTTATTCCTTCTCAATAAGTTATGGTAGTTCAACTACCTTTCTTCATTTAAGCCTAATTAGCTTAACTTATTAGTTGAGACAAATAATAATAATATATATATAAATAAGGGTCTAATTAAATAATAACTGAATAGGTGGGACCCCTTGTGACTCCCATTTATTTATTTTAATAATCATCAAACATGAAATAGAAAACCTAATCATTTGATTCAAATATCCTCCTTGTCACCCCCGTTCCCATATCCTTGATTAAATATCAACAAAATATAATATGACCATAACCAAAAATAGTTTTATATCCATGTTGTCCAAAGACTGCCTAAATATATGCTTGATGTCCAAAAAAAATTCTAAGTAAAATATTGTCCTCAAAATAGAAAATAACACTAATCATCATTAAAAACCGTATTTACTTTGAGAGGAATTTGGCCTCTTTTCATTGTTGTCCTGTTTTGATCTTTCTATTGTAGCCTTGGGCTTATTGGAATCTCGAGGCTTGACTACATTAATAACGTGAGAACAATCATCTTTAAGATGAAGATGGGAAGACACAGATTCAGAGGACTCTTTGGATTATTTGGAGGCAATGGCCACTCCTTTTCCTTTATCTTGCACATGCTTGGGAACATTGGTTTTTAATTTGTTACTAGCATGAGATGACTTCAAAGGTGAGACAACATGATCATCTTGGGCAATTGTATTCTTTGGCAGTGGTGGAGGGGGTAATGGAAAATAAGTAGTAGGGAAACCATGGTGATGAACAACAGGCTAATGGACAATCTCTTGCCAACCATCATTGGCATGCGGTTCTGGTTGCATAGACACATGAGGGGGAACGTAGATACCAGAAAAGTTTTGATGTGCCTGGAAGGGAGGTCTCTCAAGTCGGGGCTGGAGGATCCCAAGCCAACTAGATTAAAGAATCCAACTTGAAAGAGTTGGTTTAATTTATGTGGATCACCATCAAAATGTATTGAAAAATGAGGTATTTTATGACCCCTCTGCCTCTATTGCCTCTGCCATTACTGCCTCTGCTAAAGAAGCTCATCCTGAAGCAATATTCCAACATGTTATGAAAAACTCTTAACAATCCATGCATAAAAATCTACCTAAATAAAATCAAAAGGTTGGCTTTATTATTCACACAAAAGCACATGTAATCCATCCATCAACTCTGAAAAACCCAATCAATCAATTTGCCTTTTGAACAGGGAATGGTAGGGCTATTTGGAAGATGAGGGGGATATAATGTGCGGAAAGTGGTAGCATGGACGGGGAATGACCAACGAGTATTGTTCAAGCAATTGCAGACGTAACAAAAATTGTATCCATGTTCAACTTTCAAACACCAATCATTATCTTAGTCTTTTCCCTTTTGTTGCTAACCCTTTCTCTTTTCAAAATGGATCTAAATTTTACAATAATAGAACAAGGAATGCTTTAAATGTACTTGGGAAGGAGAGGGGGATATAATGAGCGAAAACATAAACATTTACTGTTCTATTATATGCAATGATATCTAAAATATGCCATCACCATCAATAAAATAATTGCCAAAACTTTTCGCTGTTTAGTAAGTCAAATCCAACACACAATTGTTTTCATACCATCCAATATAAAACCCCAGGAAAGTTCCAGGAATGTCAACTGTACAAATTTCCACTTCCTTTCTTTTTATCATCATATTTTTTAGGAAAGAATGTTAACATAGACATTCAACACAATTAAAACCAAACTACATCAAGTGTGTGTGGGACGCTGAGAACACGACCTAAGCCAATCACCATACAACGATGGTATCACAACTTTAATACCTGATATGTAAACAGACTGGGTTTGAAACCCATGTGCAACTAGTGCTTGTTTATTTTATCATTATACATTTTTCAAAATCGACCAAAACCCCTGTGGATAATCAACCAACAAACCAATATTTAATGCAAATAACAAATCTTCCCACTTTATACTTTTATTTCCTTTATTCGCAGAGTTCTTTTTTCTTATAATAGATTGTCAATAGAATTAAAAAATCCAGACCATATCAAGCACACGATGGAACACCATGGATACATGAGGCTGGTGTCACAACTTTCAATATTTGTTGTGTAACAGACTGGGTTCGAAACCCAGTGAACCTGTCTTATTATTTTAACACCATACATTTAAAAACGACAAAACCTCATGGATACATGAAAAATGAGACGCTAATATCCAACCTCCCAATGTTGGATTAACCAATGATAACAGACATCAAGCTCAGAGTTTGAAATTGTGACTCATCAATAAAAGAACCGAGGTATGGGCGAGCATGAAGGTGAACCTTTCAAGGGTTTTGCAAAAACTAACATTTTAACCATCTTTTATCACAACATACTTTCCACTGACCTATCCACAAACCCCTCATGGCGGATGCAAAGAAAATATTCCCATACATATACAAACAATTGACAGGCAATTTGAAGTAGCTACAAATATTTCAAGACTGGGTAATGGCATTAAGAAAACAACCATTCTTTTATATCACCGGGAGAAGAAAACCATCGAATTTTAATGACCAGAGATGAGTGAAAGCCGAACAACATTTTCCAAAATTATTTTCTAACATGCATAACAACAGAGAAACGACATATTTTAGACGCAATGTCATTCAAACAAAAAGGAAATTTTGACTATGAATCAACTTGAACACTTAAATGCCAATAGGGAGAAACTCCATTTAACATGCAATTTCATAGTTGAAAAACCACATACATTCATTTAAACTTTGGAAAGCAAGCACAACCTATGAGAAATTATAAGAGCCAACATCAATATTTTATTCTGATCAGAGCTATGTTTCATGAATGGAGAGGCAAGAGCCATCGTACCTATATGAAAAATGCCAAGAAAACAATGAGTGTGATTCTTCTTTCCAAGGCCGAGCAAAATGGAGGCAACACCAACCAAAACAACCAACCCAAATGCGAACCAAGTGAGGGTGGTGACCTCTAGGTAGGGTTAGAGTGACGTGCAATAATTGCACGTCGTTTCCTACATTAACTCCATCAACCACATCCAAGTACGAGCGCACCAACACATAGTCCACTATGTGTTCCATCAAAACAAAACAAATCACATTTTCCACCTTCGAATAACTCATGTGCATAGTTTAATACTTAGCACCAAATACATCCAATGTCCCACATTCCCTGCTAGGGGAAAATTACCACCCTATACAACTTAATCAATGTCCATGATAATAACAAGAATTCATAAGTGCTATATGCCATAACCATATACAACCCATGCTTGGAGTTCAAATAAACCATTCAAAATATATATGCAGCAAAATAAACCAAGATGCTCATTAAAACAACACCTTTTCCCTTTCTTCTTTAAATTAAATTGCCAATAAACCTACCATTCATTTATCTCACATGAAGGCAATTTCAATTTTTTTAATTCAGAGAGTCATCTTTGTGAGGTATCCATGAGCGCAATCAAATAAGAGTGTCCTTCAACATTATTCACACAACGGGGTCCCACCTATCTATTATATTATTAATTATATATAAATAATAAGGCATTGCAACCAATTTGCATGCAGGGATTCCACGTTGCACTTTTGGGCATCAACACTTCTAATTTTTCTTTGAGAAAGGATACCCAAGTCATTCTTGTATAGTCATCAATGAATAATATGAAGTAATGTTCACCTTGTATGCTTTTAGTTCTAGTAGGTCCATAGAGGTTAGTATGAACAAGTTCTAATGGTTTTGATGTAGAATATTCTTTTGTCTTGAATCTTACTTTTGTCTGCTTTCCATGTTGGCAATGCTTACAAACATAGTTTGAAGGTTTTATTATCTTTGGCATATATTTCACAACTTTATTTTTACCAACTTTTTATCAAATTATCAAAGCCTATGTGTCCCATTCTTCTATGCCATAGCCAACTTTCATCTACTTGATCCATGCAACATTTTTCTTCTTCTTCTATGTTTAAGATATATACATCGCTTGGTGTCCTTGGTGCAATAGCCACTAATTTTCCTGATCCTTCTTTTCTAATTTCATATTTTTGAGAGTCAAATATGAGTATGTGTCCTTGATCACATGTTTGGCTTACATTGAGGAGATTAGGCTTCAATTTTTCAACTAATAGTACATTTTCTGCTTTAGCTTTGTTATTTCCTAGACTGACTGTACCTTTTCCAAGTATCTTGGCAGAGACATCATCTCAAAAAGTAACCCTTCCTTTTTCTTTCCTTTTCAGACTAAGGAATTTGTCTTGATCTCTTGTCATATGCTTTGAACATCCACTATCAACATACCATTGACTACTTTTATTTTTAGCATATAAGGATACCTTACACTCTGTTTCCTTTTCTTCCATTTTTTTCCCTTTCATATTTTCTCATAATTTGTTCCTTGAATGTTGGAAATATTTATCTTCATGGAATATTTTGACAGTTTACAATCACTAGCTTTATGGCCAAAATTGTTGCATCTGTAGCACTCAATATTGTAATATTGTCATGGAGAAAATGAATTATAGTTTCCATTTCTTTGATTATTATTATTCTTGCTATTCTTATAGCCATGTCCTTGAGTACTTCTATGATTGTTCTTTTCATAAGCTCTACAATCTAATGCTTTGTGCCCAAAATTATTGCAAGAAACACAATAGCCAAGAAAGAGATGTTGCTATCTTTTTGGGGGAGTTCTTCTTGTAATAGTATTCCTTCTGTATTCATTTTCTTTTGAAGGGAGAGCATATTTTTGTTGATTAGGATTACAATTTATCTTTTTTTCTTCCTTTTTGAAGGTGCTTTGGAGGGAAGTTACATAACTATTTGGACTTTTATCAGATTTATGTGCTGTAGTGTTTGAGCCTTTATCAAATTTATTTTGATCATACCCCAGTCTTGACTTATTGCGATATAGTCTTTGATTTTTAAGAATATCATTCAAGATTTTTGAACTGTTTTCAAATCTTGATGGGTTATTTCCTTTCTCAAGTTCCTTTTTCAAAAGAACAATTTCAGCGTCTAGATTTTCACAGTCTCGTTTCTTTTCATTGAGTTGTTTACTTATGACATGTTTAATTCTTTTAGTTTCTTGGAGTTGAATCTTCAAATCATTAATGATTTGTTTTGATTCCTTGATGGATTTTGAACTTCCTTTTCTCTTGATTTTTGTTCTTCTTTATATTCTAATAGTTGTTCTCTTAATGATTTGTTCTTCCTTTTATATTTTCTCAGTTCTTCGAGAGCATTGATAAGTTCTTCTTCAAGGTCTACTTCTCCTTCAACTTCAAAATTTCCTTCATTTTCATTATTATCCTYAGTAGTACTAGTTTGAGTTTYTATGCCCATAAATAGAAGCYCTCTCTCRTCATCTTAACTCATGTTAGAAKAACTATTGTCTTCTTTGGAGTACAAGTTTTTTCTTTTTCTTGWAGAATTTCTTCTTATTTCCAKTTCTACCCTTTTTATATTCTTTATGGTTATGCRTTTCTTATMATCACCATCCTCCTRTTTTGGATAGGGACACTTGGAGGCAAAATTCCCARCTTTGACAYAGTTGAAACATTTGAGGGGTAACTTYCCTTTATATTTCCCAGACCCTYTCTTGAGTTTCCTTATAAAGTTATCCTCTTCTTCATATACATGTCTGAGTGATTTTCATTTGGTACATKCTCATGGTGCTTTGTTGYTTTTGAGGCTTTGAAGGTTGTTTCCCTTTTTGATGGCCTTTCTTGCCTTATTCTCATTTCAAAGGCTATAAGAATCCCACGAAGTTCATCCATTGTAAGTTTTTCAAGGTTTTCTYGATATTCCAAAGTAGATACMTTGGCATCATATTTCAYTGGTAATGATCTCAACACCTTTTGAACAATAAYTTTGTCTTCTATATCTTMTCCCAAAKCTCTGATTGAATTAACAATTTCATCCACTCTTTGAATATATTCTACAAGGTTTTCTTCCTCTTTCATCTTCAAACCTTCAAACTTCCCTCTGTATGTTTGAAGTTTTTCTTGCTTGACTTTGGCATATCCTTCATAGATTATTTGAAGTTTGTCCCAAATTTCTTTTGCTAATTTAAAATGCATCACTTTTACAAATATAAAGTTTGCTAATCCACCCAGAATTGCATTAACAACGCTTGAATTATCATTACAGAGTTTTTTTGCAACAATTTTTGAAGGTGCAATAGGTGATTCTTTGTAACCATTTATCATAGATAACCAAACATCACATCTAAGAGCCATTAGATAACTTCTCATCCTTATACTCCAAAATGCATAATCATCTCCTTTGAACAAAGGTGCTCTATTAGAGGATGTTCCTTCTTATTGATCCATTGTGATTTCTTAGAATCTGCCTTCCATTGGTTAGACCGAGGTGAAGGAATCTCGCTTTGATACCAATTGTTGAAATTTTGTTCAATACTGAGAGGGGGGGGTGAATCAATATTGATTATTTTTCACAATTTAAATCAATTATTTAATTATTAAAATTATTAACCACAACAATTTATCAACAAGAATGTATAGTATGCATAATTTAAATGTGACAATCATAAGAGCTACAACTTGTAAGAGACACAAATATCCCTTCTTTTTATCATCTACTCAAGGAGACACCAATCCCATGTTTTCAAGCACCAACTTGAGGAAGCTACAACTCCCTATAGATCAGGCTCCAACTCGTAGAGGACCCCAATTCTCTGTTTTCAAGCACCAACTTGAGGAAGATGCAACTCCTTATTTTTTAGGCTCCAACCTGTAGAGGACTCCAATCCTCCCTTTCACCCTCACTTCATGTGTGTGTTTCAGGTGTTAGATTCTTCCTTGGACTCTACCTTTTTTTGATCTTCTGAATTAGCCCACAAAGACACCTTTCTTTCATCATCCTTTCTTGTTTATATAGTCTTATAAACAATTATATGTTATTGAACCATTGTGTCTTTTTTTAAATAGAAAAGGAACAAATGTGCCTTTTCATTTTATTAATGTTGTTTTAATAACAAATTTCTTCCTTTGTTATCATTTTTAAGTAATTAGGTGACCTTGGTTCCACTTCAAAATCTCTTTAATGAAGAATTATATTAAGAATCATATTCTCAAATGGCACTAGTAAACCAATAAATTTTCATGGGATGTTTTCCTTCCAACAATACCATACTTTTATTCAAATGCTACAAAATGGTGCAAGCGGTGTTCTTCTTGATGCTCTCTGTTATTTGCATGACAACTGCTCTATGATCCAAGTCGAAAATGACTTTCAACCCTTTGTTTGGTTGTCAGAATTACCTGTAATGAAATGATGGATAGGTGCTAACTCGTGGCCCCTTTTCCCATAGGACTAGGTGTTGTGACCAATAACTAAACAAACGAGGTGCAAGCCATGTTCAATATTTTACCTTGAAGGCACTTCTTCTATTTATCAAGTGACCATACCCTATAACTAGGTGCTATCCCAACACTTTAACCCATCGCTACTTCATACTTTCCATATAACCTTGGCCTGTGACCGAGAGCAAACACATATCGTGCTTATCTTGGCGCTTATCAAATCAATGGTTAAGACTTAATCAACCGTTGAGTGGATGGTCCAGGTTTGTCTAGGCGCTTAATCAAATCGACAGTTGGGTTTTAATCGACGATTGAGTGGACGATCCTTATTAATTTTGCATTTGAGAAATGGACTTGAATTAATTCCATGCCAAAATGCGATAAAACTTAGCATTGACAGGTGGATAGTTAAATTTAACATAGTATTTCTTTCGCGTTCGCCCTCTTTTATTAACCTTCGTGCATTTTGAATTGTGAACTAGATTAGGGCCGTCAATTTGGGATTTCTCCAGATTTAATCTTCGTGTCAACCAGATCGACGATTCAGTTTTAATCACTAGTTGAATGGATGGTTTGACATGATATGATGGTTTTGGTTTGTCACCTCTACACAATTTGACAATTCCCGTGGCTTGGTCTAGTGATCTAACGATCACAACCAGACTTCTAACGATACCTTGTAGTTTTCTCATACCTATAATGATGATCAGATCATCGATCTTTTTACAATGCAAGGAAGAAAAATATTCTCAGGTATATTAGGATCATGTCTCTCTTGATCCCTGTATTTAATTGACTAGGTGATCAACGTCCATTGGGTATCTTCATAATCCTTCCCGTGTTCCCTCTCTTTGCCCCTTTTTTTAAACTCTGTTAGTGATCCGGGGTTTAAATATTGAGACTTCCAATAGGTTGGTTAGGCAATGCCTAGAAATTGAATTATGCGAGTGTGTTCAATTGTTTGGACACATAAAAAACAATGATTTCTTTATGAATAAATGTTGGGACTGAGACCATTTGGATTCACAATCTAATGGGAGAGAGAAGGGGTTTGACAATACAATTTAGCCATTGATGATAACCATATTGACCCTCTTTGAAAACAATTCTAACTCCATAACACTGTGTCCAACATTGACCATAATGACCCTCTTTGACATCCATGCCAACACCATAACAAGAAATCAATGCCAACACCATAACACCATGTCCAACATGCAACAATTACCATAGAAGGTTGGCATCACTAGTGTATAACATACATTAATTTATAGATTGGTAGTAGGTACAATATAGTAAAGGCAACTTCCCTTAATTAATCCATACGAATTGTTGTAGAAATTATATGAATGGAGGATATGTTAATTTGCTTGGCGATTATATGGTAACCAATGCATAATGGACATAACAACACACATGAGAGTTGTGTGGTATTGCAATGGGGGCTAGAATGTATGGAATAGTGATTGTAGGCTATACATAACTTTTTAATGGCTGGGTATGGAATTTAACCCACAATATTGGTTGGATGTTTGAGGGTTTAACCCATAGAGTTGGCCAAGTTTGGATTTGATACCAAATGTAGTGAACAATCCTTATTTAATACTTGATCAACACATATACAAAATATTGAGTAAAATGATTAATACTATTGATGATTTATAAGGAGCCTCATGATAGTATACTTTGATCGATCATGAAGTGAATGTGTTTGGATTTGATACCAAATGTAGTGAACAATCCTTATTTAATACTTGATCGGCATATATACAAAATATTGAGTAAAATGAATAATAAGATTGATGATTTAAAAGGAGCCTCATAACAATATACTTTGATTGATTATGAAGTGAATGCCTTCTTCTTCTTCTTGTTGAAGAAGAATAAATACATGTTTAAATAATAAATAATAAATATTTAAAACAAAGCATACAATTTTTTTTTTAAGAAAAAAATTAAAATTAAAAATAAAGTTGACAAATTAAAAAAATATAACACACATGTTTATTTTTTTAAATTTAAAATCAAAATTTATAAAAAATTAAAAAAAAAACTTTGGGCTAGTAAGATGATAGATACTAAACATCACCTTACCCCTCCCTCCCCCGTTTCCTCTCCCTTCTCCCCATGTATCCATTGAAAATGATACTCTACAATGAAATTTAAATAATTAATGTTATTAAAGCTCTTCCAAAGAATGCAGTAAGTGGGTTTGAAAAAAAGAGATTTTAGTGCAACACATGTGGAAAAAATATCAAATGAGCCTCAATCACCATTGAAACAGTGGTTTGGAAATGAGCACTTTGGACAACTTGCAAACATAGAAGATTTAATGGAAGTATGGAATGATGTTCAAGAAGAAAGTCAATCTCTCTGAAGATGTACGAACCATTGAAAATGATGAATTTTGCATATTAGATATTATTGATTAGTTTTAAGATGCCTTTGAAGAAAATATTCAATTTGACATGTTATTGATGAGTTATATTTGTAATGATTTGGGATTTTATATTTTACATTAATAATAAATATATATATGTCGTTGTTTTAGGATCAATCTTTAATATGTTCTTTACCATATTACTTGATTTTACTTTTTGGATTTCATTTTTTTTAATGAATCATTACTTTAGAGAAAATAATTTTAAATATTATCATTTTTATAAATGAAATACATAAAATATCTCTCACATTTTGAAATACTTTGTTTGATATGGTATTTAAAATTTAAAAAAACTTGAAAAATGTATATGTTTTTCATTATAATTAGCATTTAAATGTGATTTTTTTTTTTCTAAATGTTTTAAATTGGTGCTATTTAGCTCTAACCATTAAATGTGCATTAAAGTAAAGTTAAAAAGTTTTAAAATTTATTTAAAAAGTATGACACCATAAAATAATTAATAATATATAATTATATGAAAATCACATCTTTGATCAGAGGGGGAGGAGGAAGAGGATGGATGAAGGATAAAAAGAGGAGGAAGTAGGAGTTAAAAAATAAGAGGTGGAGAATAAGAAGGAAGGAGGAGGAAATACATATTGTAAAAGGAAGGAGGGTTTGGAGAAAGAGAGGATAAGGAAGGAGGATTTTGGGGAGGGAGGATGATTTAGGGGAAACGAAGAAGAGGAAGAAAGAGACGAAAAGGAGAAGGAATAATGAATAAACAAGGAAGAGGAGATGAAAAGAAAGAATAATGAAGAGAAGGAGGAGACAAAGTGGAGAAGGAAGGAGGATTTGGAGAAGAGGAGGAAGAGAAGAAAGAGAATAAAAGGAGGAGGAAGAGATAAACATGATCCTCTAAATCCATGTATTGTTTTGCATTTTATTTTTAATTTATTATGATTTTTAATTGGAAAAAACTTACCTAGGGTAACTGTGCCCCTAAATTGTCAAACCTTACTTCCAACACCCATAAACCTACAATTATTTTCCTAAAATCCCAAACTTTATTCTCAAATACCATCCCCATGAATCTTAGATCTTGAAAACAAAACAAAAGAAAAACACTAAACACAATAAATTATACAAATTGGAAAGAAATATTTGGAAAAAACTAAAAATAGTGAGAGATTTTTACATTTGATTCAATGGAGAACTCAAGAAATCTATGCTAGACCTAGATCCTCTCCACAATATTTAAGTAACAAGTCTACACAAGCTCCAAATAAAAAAATTCCAAAATGAGATGAAAAAGTGACTTGAAAGTCTTTTAAAACCAAAATGCAAGATCAAAATGAAACAAAACCCAATTGTGCATAATTTTTTTTGTCTTTTGCATCACAAAATATTTTTTTGCATTAAAAATTTGTGTATAATACAAAACTAAAAACATGTATCATTTTCATCAAAATTATGCCTATAACAACTCAAAATAATGATGCAAAATGACTTTATTATAATAGTGATTCTAGCATTTGATTTTGTTTTCTTTTTCTCTTTTCCCTCTAAGAAATTGTAACTTTTGAAAAACATCCTTCAAATGAGTTATCTCTAGATAAACCATATACCTGAAAGTGGTGCTTTCATAACACAATTTCCAAATCCATTAAAAACCATCCCACTCAATTCTTATTTGATCTTATAAACTTACACTCAAGTTAATCCCTACATAAATTCAAACATAGGTAATTATTCCATTTAAAACCTTTTCCATCTTATACTTAAGAAATCTACCGAAAATATTTACTCTTCTTTTTAGAATTCTCAAAATCGACTTGAAAATGAAGAGATTCAACAATCCCACCCACACTTAAATTATCGTAATAAATATTTTAACTAGATTAAATCCTGAAACCATGGTTTTAGTTTATCTTCTTAACTTAAGACTACAAATAATCATTTTTTAAGATATTTCTAACAATATCTATTTTCAACTCTAAAGTTTATATAATATATAGTGATTTGCTACTTTAAACTTTCTATATCAAGGGTTTAGAGGTTGCAATTCTTTCTCTAAGGCCTAAGGTTGCAATTTGATTGCTTATGCACATGAAGACTTAGTGTGGGTATTCCAATATCTCAACACATTATTGTTAGTGAGTATTTTCTCTCTCCCAAGCACATGTCCTTCATTGTGTGCTATTGTATTTAGATAAAATGTGTTAGTGAGTTATTTCTCTCTCCCCATCACATGTCGTTCATTGTGTGCTATTGTATTTAGATACATAGTGGATAATGAAGTCTGGTCATTTATTTATTTTAGTAATGAAGAATGGGATTTTAATCAAGCTAATCCTAAGCAAACAATTATTCATGAATAAGGCCTGATGCCTATTGCTTCATGACAAAGACCTTTTTCTTGATAAATGTGTTATTAGTCTCTATCGAAGGCCGTCACTATAACATTCGATTCATCATTGATTGGATATTAGTTCTACCCTTAACTTAAAATTTTCCCTCATTTCCAATGTTGAACATAGGATAGTCTCAATAATACTTTTATTTTAATTAAAATAAATAAATAAATGTTATTTTTCTATGATATTATTGGACTTCAAATTTCACCTCTTATTGTCGGGGTGGTGACAAAGTGCATTAACACCTCTGCTTTGGCATGCTCTGTCAAAAGTCAATGAATAAATATGTTAGAGATATGTTAATATATTTTGCTTACAATATTTATTGCTTGTCACATAGATCTTAAGACATCTATCGATTCATCGCCCTCGCTATTCGTAACCCTGCATATCAATTCAGACCCTATCTATTATACTCTCTATCTATTCATCACCCTGGTTGTATGGAGAGGCAATATTGTAGGATGTATGGAGAGGTAATGTTGTAGTTTTGCAATGTTTCATGCCGATGCATCTAATGTCTACGTAAGGTAATTCCTTCTTGCATGTTAAATGGTTTTTTTCCTTTCTATGTATCGTAGGTCATTTTTTTCCAGCAATAACATATATCATAATTTTATATGCATCTGTAAAATATAGTTGAAATTGGATAAGGAAGCTTACCCTGGAGAGAGCACACTAACATTAGAATGGGTTCAAAATGACGATTGTTTGGAGATGGAGGTGGCCATGAAGGTGATATCGTTGATACATAGAATTATGAATTGTAGGAAGAGACGACCCTATAAGAGCCCTTTATCAAAACATCTTAGCGTTTTCATTAAAAAATCGTCCGAGAAAAACCCCTAAACCTTATGTGAAAGAAACACCTTCCAATCAGTTCACACCTTCCAATCGGTTCACACCTTCCAATTGGTTCACACCTTCCAATTGCCTTACTATTTAAGGTTGCAATTCCAAGGAATAGACCCATGGCATAATGGATGTTATCTGTGGAAAAACATGAGAAAACCTCATAATTGTTAGCATATCCATCCAATTCATTGTTGTTGAGAGGACAAATATGTAGATAATATAATTCACCTTGGCATTAGAGAAAATTTGCTCCAAAAATGGGCCTTATAAGAAAAAATGGTCGTAGTCTAACTATTCTACATTTTGGCCATTTTTCAGGGATATTTTTTGTTTAATTTTACCCAAAATCCAGCGAGAAATTATTAGATCTGCAGATTTGAGTGGTTAATTCTGTATGATTCGAGTTCCTCGGGGGTTTTCAACTGGATGAATCCATTTTTGCATTAAAAATGCAATTTAAACAACAAAAAAATTGCGATTTAATGCATATTTAAGTTGCTAGTTTCCGACAAAAATGACCAAAACATACAATAGTTAGACAACGCCGAAAAAATGTGCTTTTTGAGTTGAAAATTCAATAACCAATAAAATTTCAAAGAATTGAGTAAGCCAAAATGGTTAAGTTGGACATATAAAAGTCAAGAATGATTATGTATCATGTTTTTATTGACAATATTTAACCATATGTACACCTCAACTTAGTTAAGATCTTGGTGAGTATGTTCAATATCTTTCAAATATTCAATACAAAATATTTTATATTATTAGTACTTTCATTATTTATTGTATGATATTTATTATCATTATTATTTTATATATACTTCCATTATATATTAATAATGTATTGTTTTTTTTTTTTAAATAAAAAAGAG
>JZKD02S1662089.1:51873-73626 GCA_000966675.3 Picea glauca
CGAATGTCAGGATGAGAAAAAACGCCAGCATACAGATGGTAAAACACCTTGGCCCAATCGAAATCTAAATTTCCCTTGAATTAACAGTCTGGGTTAAAAATTCAGAGTACTAGGGACAAAACACGGTTGGTCATAAAAATGCACAGCGCAGACCGGTTACAGTACCCAGATAAATTTCAAAGAGCCACTGAATGTAATTACGTTGGGTCCTTTAAATACAAACTCAGACAGGTTAAAATACCCGGGATAAATTCAGAATGCCAACGAGATAAAATACAACTTGCCAATTAAAATTTCATATCGCAGACATATTTTATTATCTGGGTTTAAATTTCAGAACGCTTGTAAATAAAACTCCGATTTGACAATCAAATTTCATATCGCGGGAAGATTTTACTATCTGGGTTAAATTTCAGAACAATTACCCAAACAAACATTTTCTGAAACATTACCACTATAACCATACACAAAAAAACGAAAAGCCCAGTTATAATTTATAGGAACAAAGTTCAACTGAAATTCCAAAACAGGTTGCCGACTGCCGGGGCGTCATTCAAATCGCTGAGATAGAAGATCATAAGCACAGACAAAGGTAAAAGCAGAAAGCGCAGTAGGAGAACACACAATAGGTGGTTATATCAGCAAGGTATGAAGAAAAATCAACAAGGTAAAAACGTACAGTGAGAGAAGAGAAAAGCTGGGCCAACCACAAAATTTCAGGGTAAAAACACACAACCAGCACATGACATCAACTGCCAAGGACAACCCCAACGGTAGCCGTTTTAATGATACAACGCAATAGATGAAGTATAATTGATTCCAGTTTCATCCCTTATCGAATTACAACCGCTGAATCAACATATTTACCATAATACAATCATAATCACTGAAGTAAATAACTATGCATTCTACTCTACTAAATACATGAGCATAGCGTTGCCTTACGCCCGCCTCGATGACGTCCGCGTGCTCCGTGCCGCTCCTGCTCGCCGACCGTCGAGACCTCACCGGTACCTCCCAGCCAATCGCTAGGTCTACTCTGCTTCCCCCTTAGCCCCCCGAGCCGCAAAGGGGCCACACAAATCCAGAAGGTAAGTCTAGCTTCCCAGCTCGCCTCGCAAGGCCGAGCTACCACTCCTATTCGAGCTGAGAAAATCCCAACTCCTCACAAGCAATCAGTCAAGTCACAATTCCGGCAACGTAACGTTACGCTATCCACTGATCCCCTTCTTCCTCATCTTCCCTTTATTTTATAGAGTTTTTCCCACCTCCAACTTTCCCTAAATGACATTTTAATTAAGTTTAAAAAAAAAATACTAAATGACCTCGTTCGCACAAGTGTCGACCATCCCCCTCTTTCCTTAAGTAATTATTTTCTTTAATTTATTAATTTACTCATTTCCCTCACCCACCTAGAGTCGCTTCTAAATTTACTCCTAGGTGTTCCTAGATCCCCTTACATGTTTTAAATACTTTCCTTAAAAAAAAAGATGTTACTAAATTAGCTCAAATTAGCAGGTTCTTAATTCCAGATTCCTTACTATGTTGACCTTGCTTTTTACCATGAGTTCCCATCTTTCCTTTATTAAGTTTCCTCCATTACTTAGTTTCCTAAATCTTATTATTCCCTTCTTTCCCCTTTTATTAAATCCCAAAATGGCAGTTGCGTTATTAAATCTTTCCCTTTTATTATTTATTTAATATGTTTTGTACTTTCACAAGTTAGGAAATAATTTCTTCTTTGCAAAATTTTAAAACCAGTAGTTTTAATTTAATTCTTACTCTCGTCATTTACCCCAAGAATTTTATGAAGACCCAACTATTACTTGAGTGGGTTTTTGTTTAAATTGTTAATTTTTATTCTAGGGTCTTTTTCTTAAGGTTAGACTCAATTTTTACCCTAGAAAAGTTTTAGACTTAGGACTTAGATTCTGAACTAGGCGACACTTGGTTAGGGAAGTTGTTTAAGGATTTCTTAAGGTGTTAATGTCTTAGGGCCATCTAGGTTCGTTTCTTCCTCAACATCAATGTGACGTGCCCTTTAGGACGCACCACGTGCTCCAAGGGTGCCACTCGCCTCTGTTGTTTCTTTTGCGCGACGTGCCCTTCAGGATGCACTACATGCTCCAAGGGTGCCACTCGCTTCTTGTGTTTCTTTTGCACGACGTGCCCTTCAGGATGCACCACATGCTCCAAGGGTGCCACTCGCCAACTTGATTGATTGGTAGACATCTATAACCCCTGGAGTCAACACTCCGCCAGGTGAACTTGTGGGAGACTAAGGGCTCTAAGGAATAAGGCCCCCGCCTTATTGCACGCCCCTTAGAATCATCGTGAGCGACTGTCACAGTCTACCCTCATGGCATCGTGGATCCTCTCGAACTAGGTAATCATTAACCTACAGTTCGAGCCACGACGGGAGTGCTAGTAGGCTGTGGTAGGGCTACTGTCCACCCCTCTCCCTCAACCTCTTTGGAAATCGTGTGTGGCCCCTTTACTCCATATGTGAGTCTGGTCGGCAAGCTATCGTCAGCCTGCATCATCAACAAACGTGTCAGAACATGTCCACATCATATCATCAAATCAATGAAATATCACAGTAAATAAATTGACCCAATAGCACACTCCCTGACTCAATCCGAAGTCCAAGGGGTTCCACCGATGCCTCTACATCCTCAAGGTCCAAAAACCTGCACACTCAATAAAACTGAGTCAATAGCACCTGTCTACATCAAAGCAGTAAAACATCATGTCGTCTATCATAACGCATCATAATCAAGTATAAATGTTTTAACATCATAAAAGTCCAGATCACTTGCGAGCAAGTGTCCTCAAAGAATAAGTTTTCTCAGTGTGCCAGAGAGGGATGTTACAATAAGAAAAACACAGAGAATTAAGTGAATATGCTGAGTGAAATCCAAGCAAATCGCTGAGTGAAATTACAGAAATTGCTGGGTATTCTAGGCATAAGAAAACATAGAGAAATAAGTGAATCTACTGAGTAAAATCCAAGCAAATCACTGAGTGAAATTATGAAAATCATTGGGTATTCCAGGCATAAGAAAACGCAGAGAAGTAAGTGAATCAATAGAGTGAAATTAGGAAATCGCTGGGTATTCCAGACATAAGAAAAATGCAAAGACAAAATTGACCGGTGGTAGATCAAGTTGTGGTAAGGATAACAAAATTTTTGGCTTAAGAGGCATGTATACTAGGAAACAAATTAGTATCTTCGAACTTCATTTTGTAAAGGTTTATAGATCATAGATGAAATCATATCTATAGATACATATATAAAATCAGAGTAACAATTTAGATCTCTCTGAAGGCGAATCTCTATTATGTTTAGTTTATGAGCTCAATCTAACTATCATTATATCTAACATATAACTGGTCAAGTGAAGGAAATGAATATGCAATTTTGACCCATATTCCCTGTTGTGTAATTCTTCACCTAAAAATTTCATTACATACAATTTTTCCATTGTGCTTTCGATTATAAATGAAAACTTCCACAATTTGGATTTTCTATGCGTAAACGAAAACATAAATTAACGATATGACAATGCCATTCGTGAGGAACAATTCTATATACAATTTTTACGTTAATCAGATCTAAATATCAACAGTATGAGCCAAGATGCCCAACAATGAAATAAAATTTGGTACACTTATATGCAGAAGCTCAATATGATCAATGCATGATTATAAAAGTAAAATTTCTCCATTCACAATAACTTATAATATATATACAATGACAAAAATATACCCCACTACTAAAAATTACTACTCCATACATGTCTCAGTTTACCACATACATATGCTGATATCCATACAATTTAAAAAATCTAATACCGTGACCCAAATATTGTCATTATATGAGGATGATCCTCCACCTTGCAACTTGCGCAACAAACCCTTGATATACATAAATTGCTCAACGATTTATATTGACAAATACATTCTTAAGACAATTTTTTTTTGAAATGAAATCTAATGCTATCAACCCAACAATCTTCCATTTGGCATATATACACAGAAATAAGTTTTATCCTTCAACCAGAATCAATTATAAACTAAGAATTTAAATAGAAAATCAATTTACCAGTTACCATAGACTGAAGATCAAAATTGTTGAAGACGAGCCTCTCACCGGAATAATTTTGCGCCACGCCCTGCTTCGCTTGCTAATCGAGAGACTTCACCAATACCTCCCAACCAACACTAGGGGTACTATTCTTACCCCTTAGCCCCCCGAGTCGCAAAGGGGCCATGCACACAAAACCAGAAAAATACTCTAGCTCCCAGCTCGCCTCGCAAGGTAGAGCCACCACTCTCTCTCAAGTTGGGTATCCCAATTATCGCAAGTAAAACTAGTCAAAAATTCCGCAGCATAACTTTACCCATAACTAGTGTAATCCATTTCTCATCTCAGCCATTTGTTTTATAGAATTTTCCCATAACTCATCCTCACTTGCAAAATTAATTCTCTTTTTAATTAAAATAATTTATAATTATTTCCTCCTTACACTTGTCACCCTTTCCCCAATTTGCACAAGTAAAAACACATTTTATTTTAATAAATTTAATTTTCCTCACCCTTCCTAAAAGCGCTCCTTGAATCACTCCTAGCTGTCTCTTTATTCCCTTTATTTCCAATTAATGATTGACGCCTTACTAAATCTAAGTTGAGTTAAAATATGATTCTTCTTTAGTTAGACTAGTGTTAACTATACTCTAGATTCCTTTCTATGCATACACATTCTCTCCTCTATGTTTCTTTCTTATTTAAAAAACTCCATTTTAATAATTTCTTACACCTATGTGCCTTAAATCAAATCATTAGTATTATTTCAATTTACTTAATTCTTGAAATTATTTACCTCATTCCCCTTTTGCTTTAGTTATTAATTTCAATTTAGACTCTTTACAAAACTTATGCTTAGGATTAATTAAATTTTATTTGCAAAAGCTTAGGCTCTTATAGGGATTTATAATTAATAATTTCAATCCTTAATTAATTGATCCGCTAGTGCTTAAGATTTTACAAGGTTAATTATTCGCTCAGGGTTTTCTAGGCCATCTAGATTCATTGACTCAAATTTTATTTACGCGGTATGCCCTTCAAGACGCACTCTGTGCTCCAAGGGTGCCACTCGCCTTTGAATAGTTTTAGTAGTTGTCCAACCCCTGGAGTCAACACTCCATTCAGATGACCTTGTGAGAGACTAAGGGCTTCTAAGGAATAAGGACCCTGCCTCATTGCACGCCCCTTAGAAATCTTCGTGAGTGGTTGTCTCAGTCTGCCCTCACGACATCATCGAACTCTCGAACTAGGTAATCGTTAACCTACAATTTGATCCACAATGAGAGTGCTAGTAGGCTGTGACATGGACGCTGCCACACCTCTCCCTCAATATTTGGTCTATGTGCATGGCCCATTTACTCCTTATGTGAGTGATATTAGCAAACAATCTTCAACCTGCATCCATCAACGAAATACTGTCAACGATCCATATACACAATCATACTATAATCAATCACATGTCACATATGCATAAATGAAATACTCAAACCAATACAATCCACTCCCTGACTCAATCCAGAGTCCCGGGAGGTCCGTTGATGCCATCGACATCCACACCAATAACATCTGTCAATACATAGATATCAAATAACATAATATCATAATCCATCAACATCATCACCAAAAATCCATAAGAGAAACCATAACCATGTACTATAACTGGATCACTTGCACGCAAGTGTTCTCAAAGAATAAGTCAATAACATGTTCTCACAAGAGCAGGATGTTACATTTTGTTAGCTTTCTACTAACTATTTTTCAAATTATTTTTATTGAGATTTGATATGTCAATTTGGCAATTATTTCACAGTATGTTCCTTAAAAATGAAAGGAATGATAATGAGTTATTCCCCCCACCCCCCAACAAAGTATCTATTATTAAACTTTTGTTTTTGACAAACGAAATATACTGCAACAATCTACAAAGACTCTATTTTCTTATGACTATAGTTTTGAATCTAACAGATGAATATTATAATTTCTAATTTTTTTTGAAGTTGACCAAGCTGGAAAAGTTGCATATTTTAAACACATGTTTTCCCCCGCCTTATATCTATCTTAATTTTTAGTTAAAAGTAAAATATAAAAATACCCTTTTGAAGAGAACAATTTAATGATTTTGAATATAAGTTTTTCTAAATTTTTCGCTGTGTATTTTTAGAGATATGGATATTCCATTTCACTGAATCAAAATGTCACCTGAAAATATTATGCAGTGATCTGTTTATAAAATTAAATAAAATTAGATAAAAACAATGAAAATGAAAAAAATTATATCCATTGAAAGAAGATTCAATTTTGCAGATGCTGGTATCAATTTCAAAACTAAATTTTGAGTATTTGCAGGAGTCTGCAACCTCCAAAGTTCAAGTAAGCTAGAGGGAATTCTCAGGTTCCTGCAAACAATCTAATTCGTAGGTTTTCGGTTGAAATAATATTTCGACCGAAAAAAAATTGTTCAGCCGAAATATATTTTTCTAACGGAATCCGTACAAAATAAACAGACTCCTCACTTTTCGGCCGAACATTATTCTTTCGGCCAAAAGATGAGTGAGAGAATTCCATCGACTGAGAAAAAATGAAGGAACGCATCGTTGCATTTAAGTTGGCGCCAAATCTTATAAATACACTTTCGACTGAACCAATTTAACACAATTCACTCGCTCATTTCATGGTTTTGCATATGTGGAGCCCCTAATAAAAAGTTTGAATCATCCTTTTCGTTGTTTTGAACAAGGTGGTTAATGTTTTGAATGATTTTTTTTTTTTTTTTTTTAGAAGTTCAAGTTTTTATTGGAATAACAATTTATATATTGAAGGCTTATTTTTTCAAGGTGAAAACTACTTGAACATTATTTTCAAGGTGAAGGCTTTGTTTAACATAAAATTCTTCATATTGTTTTTTAATAATTTTTGTGACAATGAAGTTTTTCTGAGACTATTCTGAAACGTTGAATATTTTAATTTTTTTTACAGATAACTATACTCATGGGAAACAAAAGTATGCGCAAGAGAAAATTTGATCACACTTGAGATGAAACTCTCCATAACAAACAAATGAAAGAGCATTATTGGGGAAAGAAACAAGAACTTGAAAATATTGAAGAAAGAAACGATGATGATGTAAATAGAGTTTTTCGACAAGAAGTCCAACCAGGTATGCTGTACATATTGTCTATATTAAAAATATAGAATTCATTTATTTAAATTATTGTTTAAAATATAGTTGATTGTAATTGGGATTTGATTTTTTTCAAAAAACATAAATATATTTGCCTCATAACATCGATGAAGTCGTTGAAACTGAAATTGAAGAAGAAGTTGAAACACCTATAGGTATGTACATAAATCTAGATAATATAATCTATGAACACTTGTATATAGTTTAGTGAATTTATGTTTGGGTTTTGTTTTTTAATATAAATTTTAAATTGAAACATGCAGAAGAATATATCAACATTGATGATGAAATATTAGAAAATGTTGATATTGACAAATTTGGGAAGAAAGAAGTTAAGAATTATATAAGATATCGTGTTAAGAATATGTGTAATACTTTTTTCAAAAATTAATCAGTAACAATACAAGCTCAACTTTTACTTTGTCTAATAAAGTCAAGAAAGTTAAAAGAAGCTACATCATTATTGGGTATTCAAAAGTTGACAAAAGATACAAAGGTGAAACATGATGTTTTTGACAATATAACTAGTGTATTAAAAGCTTTTGGAAAATCTCGAAAAAAAGATGTCAGTGTTTCATGTAGAGTGATACACACAACAATTATTTCATCTAGAAATATAAAATATCGTTTGACACAACACATGGAAAAAGCGATGGGAACCTCAAGAAAAACATTGTACAAACATAGAAAATTTTGATTGCAAATAGATGCAAATGATGAACTTGCTTGTTGGACAATTATTTCCAGACAACCCTACAAAGATAGACTTGCAGAAAATGTTAAAGAATCGACCTGTAATTGTTGGTTAATAGAATCTCGTGTTTCACCACATACAAGGGATGTGTTGCGATGAAGAATAGCATGAAAACAATATGAATAACATCCAAAACAAATATTGCCAATGACACAAATAGAATTGTTCAATAAGTTCAAAGAAGAAATAAAATAAGTTAAAATTTCCATCAATACATTTGTGCAAAAAAAACCATGGTTTATTAGACCCATCACTATTCGTAACACTTGTTGTTGTCATTATCATGTGGAATTTAAGTCATATTATGACACTTTTATTGATTTTGGTAAAACTTTATGGCCAAGTTCACTTCCTCCTTCCACATTCCGTACTTTTATATCTGAAATTCTATGTGAAAGAGAAGGAAATGAATTATTTTACCAAAAAAAATGTGTTGGTGGAAAGAAATGTGATCGTTGTGGAAATCTAAGTTTGTTTCACTCAAATTATCCTATTGATATGAATGATCAATCATTTTCTAATATAACAGTCAATTGGAAGAGATATGCATATATCAACAACACGATTCCACATTCTTCAAATGTTATTTCCAAAATGATTGATTTGAAAGTAGATAAAATCCGTGTGATAGGTTTTTTGAAGAAGTTTGAGGAAGAAATTTATAAATACACCAAGCATTCACATAGAGCTCGATGGAAAGACCTACAATTCAAACAATCCTGTGAAGTGTTTCCACCAAGGACAATTTTGTTTGTAGTTGATTTTGTAGAGAATTACACATTCGCTGCACAAAAAGAAATACAAAGTGAATATTATCATTCTGATCAAGTCACTATATTCATCCACGTTCTATATAGACATGCTCAATGAAGTATTGATAACATAGAAAACACCAATGTCAATCGACATGTTATTAAATAATATCACTTTTATATAAGTGATGATCGAGCACACGATACACATTATGTACAACATTGTTTTGATACATTTTATGATTCATTGCAAGAACGCGAGATCATATTCGATTGACATTGGATATGGTCAGATGGATGTGCAGGTCAGTTAAAATATTCATGATCATTCTATTGGTTGTGTCATATTCATAATAAATCAAACATTACACATTGTTGGATTTTTTTTAGGACTGGTCATGTAAAAGGAGAGCACGACGGTGCATGGGCATGTGTAAAACGATCAATTCAAAGGTATCAGATGAATCCTTATGCCAATTGATTTGAATCCGTTGATAAAGTTGTTGAATGGTGAAAACTGGCACTAAGCCATGAAAATAATCCATCAAGGGATGTGCGTAGGTGTGTATATATACATGTTACACATGTACACATGATATTTTTATTCACGTGTTCAAATTTATATGATCTTCAATCATTTTCTTGATAGATTTCAAGTTAACAAGTTCTTGTCTTGTGCAGGTTTTTTTGGTATGTTGGAAACCAAGATGTAAATAGATCGATCCCATATGAAGCTGGTACAATACATGGGACACAAAAAGTGCATTCAGTTAAAACAAAACGCTATCAAAATTTGTTTGCATTTGATAGAAGAAACAAATCTTGTTTTTGTTCAATTTGCATAGAGGACACAAAATCCATAGAGATTTACGAAAACAAAAATGTGGAATATGTCAAAGCTTGGAGACATATCGAACTTAATATAAAATGGAAAATGCCACTTTAAATCTCAGAGGAGCTAGAATCAAATGAAACTATAGTGTTAGTTGATGGCGATAGAGTTTTTGATCTTGTTAGAGAAGGTAATTTTTAAGTTTCAATTGTTTGAACATATATTTTTTAAATTTTTAAACAACTTGTAGATGTACTTGTAAGTTGGATATATAACATTTATATATAGTAGATGAGTTTAATGGCACGTGCATGAATGCTAATATAACATGAAATTCTTGTTGGAACATATCAAATTATTTGCAGGAGATGTCTTTGTCGTGGTTGCACATGTAGACAACACTGAAAACGTTAAATATTATTTGATGCGATGCACAGAAAAAAAAGATGAGGTTATTATAATATTTTGATGATAACGGTTTTATATATGAAAGGGGATCCATCGTATTGAAAGGCTATTTTTTCCAAGAAACTCATCAAACCGATAGTCATGTTCACTTTCAAGACTATTAGTCGGATGGCATAAGTTGTCAATATAGTCATTTGGTATGTGCAACAAACATAAAGTTAATAGACATTTAATCAATAGAAAAAACAAAAGTTAGAAAATGGAAAATGTCAAAAGCCGATCATGAATGATGTGACAATCCCCTTTCGTTACGACTACAAGCGACACAAGTAGGATTTTTTTTTTTTTTTTTGATATTTTAAGCAGGAAGGCAAATCAACGACAACAAATAATGAACACAACTTGATGACGAACACAACTTACACATTCAGGAAACAGACAACCAATGACCTAGCACACTAACACATAATGCAACCAGACGAACATGTGACACAAGACAGATAAAAATGACTACCCACCTGACACAACGACTTCGACGACCAGTAACTTCTACGATGCACAAACCAAACTCATTGAGGCATTACAGAATCAAGTACCAACATAAATTACAATGAACAATGCCCACATCAAAAAGCACAGACTCTGGCCAGGTTATCATGCACCTCTATCCATCAAGGCACGCAATGATCCCCTCATCATAAATCATGCTGTCACATGACGATAGGCGTAACAATAACCAAAGAGAAACACGACACATCTAGACCAAAAACCCAAGAAAGATTCAATGCGCTAGAAGACCGAAATAACTGTCAACCACATAACGAAAAACTCAAGCACCCAATTGACAAGTCAACAAGACGAAAGGGAAATTGACGACTATAACATTCGTACAACACATTAAATTCATGGCGCACAAGGTCTAAAGCAAACACAGATCAATTAAAAGATGCGATTAGCCATCCATGAAGTATTCCCTCAAGAATCCATTCCACAATAACTTGAATCAATAAAATCCTCTCTCTCTCTTTTCAAGTCATTTATTAATTAATTAAGATCTTATTAACAAGGTCTCACTGCAATTGTCATTCCCTAACATATAATTCCTGGTAAGACTAAGTTAAATCCTCCAACCCTATCATTATTATCGCTGTCTATAATATTTGTTGTCCAATCGATTTCGCTATCCATTAAATATATGTATTAAGTGTATAAAATCACTAACTAATATTGATATCTGATAAAGATATCACTATTAAAATGATTATGCTGTCTAACACATCTAATAATGATATCACTATCTGATAACGATATGGTTGTATAACAATTTAATAAAATAAATGCTACATCACTATCTAAGAACAAATATAATCCATAATCTATGGAATAAGTATAATATATGAAACAAATATAATCTAGGAAACAAGTAAAATAAAATCGCTATATAATGAAGATATTTTAAACTGAAACAAATCTAATACACTCGCGGTCTATGGAACTGAATATAATAATATAATACAGTCACTATCTATGAAACAATATAATCTAATTTCTATGAAACAAATATAAATTGTGGAACAATATAATCTATGGAACATGTAAAATAAAATCGCTATATAATGAAGATCCTTTGAACTGAAACAAATATAATACAATCGCTATCTAAAATCGCTGTATGAATTCACTGTCAAGCACCGCAATGTGCAATTAAATCGCTGTCTTAATATAAGAGAAAACACTGTCATTCCATCTGTATTACTAAAAGGAAAATTGTTGTAATACGCATCATTCAACGGAACAATTGCAAGGACAACCATTACACAGTCAATGCCACTATTGAAAATACATATACACAATTATTACACAGTCTCAAATGCAGCCAAAGCACAATAAAAAAATATGTAAAAATTTGATGTCCATCACAAAAGTCTCTGCCATACACAATTCGATGTCATCTAACCACACCACATACATATCACTATCCAATAAATACGTTACGGTGGGATTGAAACTCTGAGAAGAATGGATTGCTGCGCTTTAAACATTATCGATTTAACAATCACATAAATCGCTATAAAATATGATACAGCATCCATCCCAACATATAAAATTTATGTCTTAAAATATGAGAATCACTATAACATCCAACCCAACATATAAATTTATGTCTCGATACAACATCCAACCCAACATATGAGAATCGTTATAATACAACATCCAACAATATGAGAATCACTATAAAACAATAAGAGAATCACTCGTAAAAACGTAGGTAAAAACACGTGTATCACCATTCCAAATGCAGGTAAAAACACATGTATCACCATTCAAAACGCAGGTAAAAACAACACATAGACAACTCATTAAAACACATATCCTTTCGGAGGTTATTCAATCCAAACACGGAGTTGATTATTGAAGGATATGCAGAGGTAAGATTTTAATAATGCTTACTAAAAACGTAGAGATTATTAAAACACAGTGATAAAAAAATGTCAAGATCATTAAAAACGTGTAGGTGATATAAAACACAAAGACCATAACAAACACAAAGATCATAAAAAAAGAAGCAAAGGTGATATAAATCATAGAGACCATAGAAAATACAGAGATCATAAAAAAAAACGCAGAGGTGATATAAAATGAAGAGACCATAGCAAACACAGAGATAAAAAAAAATGCAGAGGTGATATAAAATGTAGAGCTCGGGTTCAAGGTGATTCAGATGAACAAAACACTTCCTTGAATATCTAAGCACGAATGGTATCCACAACAATAACTGGAATGACATTTCTTTTATGAAATAACCACTTTAAAAATAAAGGGGCAACAAAGACTCAGTTGGATTTCTAAATTGTGAGGCCTCCACAAGTCCAGAGAATTAACTACACTAGAATTAGATGGAACCAAACAAGCTTTATCAATATAGATTTTGGAAACCCTTACACATTCGAAACAAGTTATGAGATGATATACTTCTTTCAGTTAAGCTAAAGGTGTATACAATAAATCCCAAAATTAAGTTAGTCCTTGAAAAAGGGGAAGAAAAGAATATATTCAAGGAGGCAGGGATACTCGTTCACAAGGAAGGCGCAAGGACAAATCCTTCAACCATGAATCGATCAAACACAAAGATAAGTAAGGGATAGATAGCTGGGCAAAAATTGTCCTTTGCTCATCATCCATGCATAGAGAAACATGGCAACATAATCTATAGGTCTTTAAACACCGAAGTGACGACCGTCGATTCAGCTCTTGGCCGACTTCTCAAGAACAGACCAATGACCTAGGGATAAGGGACATAAGATAAAGCACAATATATTCATAATAATAAAAAAAACCCACACAGATAAGTCATTGAAATTAGAAGCTGGGTTTTCCAAGGGAAATCCATTCAGAAAACAACAAGCAAAGGGATTACGATACCGTAGGAAAGCAGGTGCAAGACAACGCATGTAAATGAAATCTTAAACCGAGCATAGAGAAATAACATGTGCAAATTTAATTTCATTGCAGGTAACAATTTAAATCGACGTACCTTAGCCAAATGTGAATTCTTAGTAGTTTTTGTCCCACACGTGCTCCGTCCAGCTTCCTCTTTTCGATTGATGTGACCTCACCAGTACCTCCCAGCCAACGCTAGGGGTACTCTTCTTCCCCTCAAGCCCCCTGAGCTGCAAAGGGGCCACACAAACTATACCAGAGAACAACTAGCACCCAACTCGCCTTGCAAGGTCGATCTACCACTCGTTTTCCGAGCTGGGTATCCCAACTCCCACAAGAGAAGTTCAGTCAATACAAAAATTCAGCAGCGTAAAGTTACACATAAAGATCAGATCCATACTCTTCCTCCTCCATCCTTTTTATAGAGTTTTCAAGTAATTATTTTCTCAAATTCTCATTAAATTCCTTTTTCATTTAATTAATTAGGAAAAACCTCCCCGTACACATGTCGCTCGATCCCCTAGTTGCACTAGAAATTAATTTTATTAATTATTTAATTATTCCTATTTCCCTCACCCACCTAAAAGAATTTCTAAAAACACCCCTAGGTGTCCCAAAATTCCCTTACACTTCTTAAATGACTTATGTCTTACTAAATTCCTATTTGAGTTAAAAAATAGCAAGTTCCCAAGGCAAGATTCCTTACTAAGTTAGACATTCATCTTTTTCTTTATGTTTCCCCTTTTCCCTTTAGTTTCCTAACTCTTTTAAGTTTCCCTCTTTTCCCCTTTTAACTAAAAATCAATTTAGCAAGTGTAGAAAAACAACCATTTACCACTTTAAATTAACATATTTAGATAAAACAATCATTTCCCCCCTTTTTTTTAAATTTTAATCTCCCATTATAATTTGATTTTAAAATTTAATTTGAATTTCTTACCCCCCTTCTTGTTACATGTTTAATTATGATTATTATTTTTGACCACAAGTTTTACTTAGACCTAGATTTTAATTTCACTAGGTTGGGCGACATTTTTATTAGGGAAATTATTTTTAAATCTTACTTATCACATCATTCATTTTAAGTCCGACTAGGTTTATTCACTTACCCGTTGAAATCACGACGTGCCCTTCAGGATGCACTACATGCTCCAAGGGTGCCACTCACCTCTTCTGTTTTCCTTGCGCGACGTTCCTTTCAGGATGCACTACGTGCTACAAGGGTGCCACTCGCCTCTTTCCGTTTTCCTTGTGCAATGTGCCCTTCAGGACACACTACGTTCTCCAAGGGTGCCACTTGCCTCTTTCCATTTTCCTTGCGTGATGTTCCCTTCAGGATGCACTACGTGCTCCAAGGGTGCCACTCACCTCTTGACTAACTTGGTAGACATAAAAAACCCCTAGAGTCAATACTTTTCCAGGTGATCTTGTGGGAGACTAAGGGCCTCTAAGGAATAAGGCCCATGCCTTATTGCATGCCCCTTAGAATCATCGTGAGCGACTATCACAGTCTGCCCTCATGACATCGTGGGTCTTCTCGAACTAGGTAATCATTAACCTACAGTTCGAGCCATGACGGAAGTGCTAGTAGGCTGTGGCAGGGCTGCTCCTTCACCTCTCCCTCAAAGTCTCTGGTTGTCATGCATGACCCCTTTACTCCACTTGTGAGTCTGGTCGACAATCTATCGTCAACATGCATCCATCAATGAATCATGTCAGCAATAACAATCAATCATCATAACATCTAATAATAAGTACATATGTCACATCAACAATATTCAACCCAATAATCCACTCCTTGACTCGATCCAGATTCCAAGGGGTTTCATTGATGTCTCTGCATCCTCGAGGTCCAAAGTCCTGCACACTTAGGAGAACCCAGTCAATAGCAAATGTCTATGTAATACAACCAAATAACATATCATCATATCCACAATGCCTCATAATCAGAATCAAACAACCAATAGTATAATAATCCGGATCACTTGCAAGTAAGTGTCCTCAAAGAATAAGTTCACTCAGTGCGTGCAAGAGAGGGGTGTTACATACACCCCCTCTTGGTCTAAACTTCATCCCAAAGTTTCACAGTATATAAGTTCCGAAATAAAGTGTATCACAGTATCATAAGTCTATGTATCAAAAAAATGGAAACTGTTGACACATATCATATGCATCCTCCCAGGTCACCAAGTGCGGACTATAATTGTCCCACTTGACCTTGACCTAATCTACTGTTCGACATCGTAGCTGTCGAATGCAATGGTCTAGGATGCAGATTGGCTTAGCCATGAACGCACCCTCGTTATATACCTGCAAGAAACTCAAGTCAAAACATGTGTAGGATCACTAACATAATGTCTCAAACAGAGATGTGAAAGACATCGTGCATACGCATCAAGGATGAGACAAGGCTAGCCAATAGGCCATGAACCTCCCTTTTCGACAATCTCGTAGGATCCCATGAACCTAGGAGATAGTTTAGCACCATTTCCAAACTTGATCAAAATCTTATGCGATTTCACCCGCAAGAATACTCGATCGCCACATCGTAACTATGGTCGACACGATGAGCATCGACATAACTCTTCTGCCGATCCTATGCTTCCTTGATCCTTTGTCTTATAGTTTGCATTTGTTCTTCCATTTCTTGGATCACTTCTGATCCCACCAGGACCCTATCCTCAAGCCGATCCCAACTCAAGGCGTCCAACACGATTGCCCACAAAGAAACTTGAAAGGCGCCATCTTAATGGTGCTTTGATAACTATTGTTATATGTGAATTCTATCAGTGGCAAGAATTCTTCCCAAGGCTTCTCTTGGTCCATCACGTACATACGCAACATGTCCTCCAAGATTTGGTTTGTTTGTTCAGTCTGCCCGTTTGTTTCCAGGTGATACACAATACTAAAGTTAAGTTGGGATCCCAAGGCCTCTTGGAAACTAGTCCAAAATCCTCCAGTAAACATCGATCCTCGATCGGATATAACCCTCTTAGGCATGCCATGTAGCCTCACAATCTCATTGATGAAAACTCTAGCTATGTCAGGTGCCTGATACGTTGTACGTACATGAATAAAATGAGCACTCTTTGTTAGAGTATCGACTACCACAAAAATCAAGTTGTGTCTCCTTGCCGTCAGTGGAAATCCAACAATGAAATCCATTGAAATGACCTCCCATTTTGATTCCAGAATAGTGTGTGGTTGTAGTAATCCTACTGGATGTCTATGTTAATCCTTCATTTGCTGACCTTTTATACATTGGGCCACATAGTTTACTATGTCTGCCTTCATTTCTTTCTAGAAGAATAAGGGTTTAAGTTCTGACCTCATCTTCACGACTCTCGAGTGAGCCATGTACACTGCTCTGTGATTCTCTTTTAGGATCAAAATCCTCAACTCGTCGTTCGGTGGTACGTAAATTCGATTTTTAAATCTCAATAATCCATCGTCGTTAAACGTAACTCCTTCAAATCTTGGTACCATTATTGTGTTTTGTTCGATAAAATCCTTGACCTCTTTGTACCAGTCATCATCGTACTATAAAGTTAGAATATTTTCACGTAGATTCGTGTGAAGAGGCATCACTGAAAAATATGCATGGTCTCTGACTCAACGCATCAACCACTTTGTTCACCGTTCCCTTTATGTAAGTAATCTTGAAATCGTACTTGATAAGCAATTCCGACCAACGTCATTGTCGTGCGTTCAGGTCGCTTTGCGTAAATATGTGTTGTCATCCACAGTGGTCCATTTTTAGTTCAAATTTTCATCCAATAAGGTAGTGTCTCCAAAATCTCAAGGAATATACATTGGCTAACAACTCCAAATCGTGCGTCACATAGTTCTCCTCATGCCTTCTCAACTTCCTCGAGATGTAAGCGATCAATCAACCGTCTTGCATCAAGACTCTGCCTAAGCCTTCCTTGGATGCATTAGTGAATACCAAGAATTATCCAGGTTGATATTGGTGGCCACCCACCTTTTCCAACTGTATCAAAACAATTTTCTTGCAATTTTGGTAATTTACTATTTTTAGCATTTTTTAACTTACGGGGCCATTTTGAGGGCCTAAATGAATGTTTTTTGGGATCGAGCTTCTCAATGATAGACAAAGGATCTAATTGATCCCCCTAAATGAATCTCTTCGATGATACCTTTCCAACGAGATATCATGCACCCCAAATGGAGATCGCATGCCAAAGTTACCCCCTGGGATGTTGATACACCAAACTACCCAAAACGGGGTCCACAAAACTGTGGGCTTTTCATCTTCCGAGGTTAGGGTTTTTGATTTTCTTTATGATAAAAAGGCCTTTGGAGCCTCATTGTAAAATCATCTTTCTTGCGAATGCGAGTAGCAGACACATCTCTTCTCAGAGATAAGCTGCCACCATTCTAGCGAGTCTTTCACTCTGTATTTTTACAGTCTTTGTACATTTTCGCTCATTAATAGAAAATTGTGTATTATTGTATCACTGTGTTTATGGTTACATCTCTGATTATGTGATTGGATATCTAAGATATCTCTGTACATTTATTTATTATATATACGCTCTCATTTCGTGCCGAAAATAATACGGATCAAAGAAGTCCGGGTCCATGTCAGGGACCTTCAGTATCGGTGTCATTGTCAACAGTTCCTCGAGCCTTCGAAATGATTCCGCGCATTTCTCGGTCCAAAAAAAATTCTTATTCTTATTCTACAATTCCATAATTGGATTTGCTATCTTTGAGAATCCCTCGATGAACCGTCGATAATATCCCACTAAGCCCATGAATCTATGCATTTCCGGGACATTCGTCAATGCAGGCCATTCCATAATATCATTGACCTTTGTTGGATCCACAACGATACCCTCGCCAGAGATGACATGCCCTAAGTAGTGAAACTTTGATTGATAAAACAAGCATTTATACAATTTCCCATACAATTTGTTCTCTCATAGACACTGTAGTACCAAGCACAAGTTCTCGTCATGCTCCTCCATCGTCTGAGAGTAAATCAAAATATCTTCAATGAATACTTGGACAAACTTGTCCAAGTATTCACAGAACACCCTGTTCATCAAACTCATAAATACCCTTGGGGCGTTCGTCAGTCCAAAAGGTAAAACAATAAACTCGTAATGTCCAAACCTCATCTTAAAGGTGGTCTTAGGGACGTCATCCTCCTTGATCCATAATTGGTGATACCCTGATCTCAAGTCGATATTTGAAAACACCGCCGCGCCTTTCATCTAATCAAATAGATCATCAATCCTTGGCAACATATAGTGATTCTTGATCATTGCCTTGTTCAATTTACGGTAGTCAATGCAGAGTCTCAGGACCCATCCTTCTTTCGTATGAAAATAACAGGAACACCCCACTATGACACACTCAGACGTATAAGTCCTAGGTCCAACAATTCCTTCAGTTGCATTCTCAACTCCTGTAACTCCAGGGTCGACATCCTAAGATCATGACATGTAGGTTGGCCCCGGTGAAAAACTCTCCCAGGTTAAGGCTACAGCCCGTAACCTTCCCACTAACCTTTTTTTTTCGCTCCTGAAGCCATTTCTATAAAGCTAAACTCATCCTGTTCGAATGCCTTTACCTTAATTCTTTTAGCGCTGCCCCATAAATGAAACTCTCTGTAGCACCAAGATCTATCAAATGCTAAGGGTCTGGTCAATGATGGTACCTAATGTCTCGAGCACAGTCGACTGGAGCTTTGCCTGACGGTTATTCACCACTACAAGAATCCGATGGGCCTTGCCCAAATCTCCCAAGGTAGTGGTTCCAGCTGATCCAGATGCTCCGGTCCTCTCTACTGGGTAGTCAAACTAGTAATGTGGCTCCCCACATGTCCAACACCCCTTTCTTCAGTCCAATACTCCTGATACCCGAAGTAGAAGCACATCACCTTGCTCTCCAACCATGCCTTGATGGCTGGGCTGTCCGCGACACTCGTGGATTTGAGAAATTACCCCTCTCAAGTTCTCGGTGAAGCTAACGGTACCGACTGAGGTGCGTTGTGGACCCTCAGGGGTACATGCACCTTGGCCTCATCTCAGTACAGTTGGTGAATCAAGGCCTCTGACATTCCATGGAAGGAACTTGTCAAACCATCATCATCCATTACAAAAATAGGATCCAACCAAGGGAATTGTTCCTCCCCTTGGGAGTTAGACTCCGAGGGTGCAGACACTTTTGGAGGTGTCACACCTCCTTCCACGGCACCACGCTGTGAACCTCTATGGCGTCCTCTAAATGAGATCACCACATGGACATGCTAAAGTTTTTAATTAGCACTAAGTTAATACTCAAGGGTTTACTGCATTAGAATGTATGGCGATTGAAAGTCGTAGGGTTGAACCCGCTCTGATACCATATGTAACAACCCCCTTTCTTTATGAATACAAGCAACACAAGTAGGAATTTTTTTTTTATATATTTTAAGCAGGAAGGAAAATCAATGACAAAAAGTAATGAACACAACTTGATGACAAACACAACTTACACATTCAGGCAACATACCAACCAATGACCTAGCACACTAGCACATCATGCAACCAGACGAACATGTGACACAAGACAGATAACACCGACTACTAGCCTGACACAACGAATTTGACGACCAATAATTAGTAACTTCTACAACGCGTAAACCAAATGCATTGAGGAGTTACAGAATCAAGTACCAACATAAATTACAACGAACAATGCCCACATCGGGAAGCACAAAATCCAACCAGGTTATCATGTGCCTCTATCCATCAGGGCACGCAATGATCCCCTCATCAGGAATCATGCCATAAAATGACGATAGGCGTAACAATAACCAAGAAGAAACACGACACATATAGAACAAAAACCCAAGAAATATTCAATGCGCTAGAATACCAAAATAAATGTCAACCACATGATGAAAAACCCAAGCACCCAATTGACAAGTCAACAAGACGCAAGGGAAACTAACGACTATAACATTCGTACAACACATTAAATTCTTGGCGCACAAGGGATAAAGTAAACATACATCAATTAAAATATGAAATTAGACATCCATGAAGTATTCCCTCAAGAATCCATTCCACAATAACATGAATCAATAAAATCCTCTCTCTCACTTTTCAAGTCATTTATTAATTAATTAAGATATTATTAACAAGGTCTCACTGCAATTGTAATTCCCTAACATATAATTCCTGGTAAGCCTAAGTTAAATCCTCCAACCCTATCATTATTATCGTTGTCTATAATATTTGATGTCCATTAAATATATGTATTAAGTGTATACACTACTACATATGGCCAAATTTGCAACAATTTTTCGTTGATATTGCCACACATATCCGTCGCAATTTCCACGACAACCGAGATTTTTTTTCGTCGAAATAATTTTGTCGATATATCCATGATCCAGGTGTGCATGGAAACATCGACGAAATAAGTTCTCCACATGTCACCACCTTCAACATTGGTTAACCCTATGTATCGTCGCATTTTCGATGAAATTACGTCGCAATAACAACGAAAAAATGTGGAAATTACGACGAAACTTTGTCGCAATTGCGATGAACAGTTATGCCAAGACTATAACTTACGACGTAGATGATGACTGTACGATGCAAAACCGTCCCAACTTGTGAAGAAATGCCATGGCAATATCGACGAAAAAATATCTCAAAAACCAAACTTACGACGTAGATGTTGTATGTGCGATGAAAATTCGTGGCAAATTACAACGAAATTTTGTCACTATAGCGACGGTTTTGTTAAAATAGTAAAATTGTTTCCAACGAACTTTTGTCGATATTGCGACGACATCTTTAAGTTTTGAATTTTTTTTTTACATGAAATATGGTATTACCATATTACATTGTAATATGGTATACCATATTGTATGCCATATTACATTGTAATATGGCATTACCATATTACATTGTAATATTGTAATATATATATATCCCCTACAAATAATCAAGGCACTAATCAACCAAATAATGTAAGCATGTGTTATCATGAAATTGGATTAGAAGTAAGGATACCAATATGACAATATACACAAAGAATAATTTGGAATATTACTTTCAAAAAAACACATGGATTGCATGAGTGAGTCATTATGCAATTTATATTACACAATACTATGACAACACTTCTAAGATTGATGGAAGATATCTTAAGACCATTTATCTAACTTGTTTATTGTAGCCTCCTTGGATGATATTTTGACTTTTAGCAAGATTTGGGAAGATCATTTGAAACATTTGGAGATGATATTTTTAACCCTTCAACACAATTAATTGC
>JZKD02S1662089.1:93503-119826 GCA_000966675.3 Picea glauca
TTTCACCTGTTATCTCAACTGGTGTCCATTGGAATGACATGCATGTAGTTAATCGTGGCAAGTCTTTAGTTGCATGCGAGTTTAACTGATTGTGAATTAAGGAATAGTTAATTCAATGAACTCGCACTAATACAACTAAGCTTAACTCACTTAACTACACTTACAATTCTGTTACAATTCCAAATCACTCAGTTATGAATGAGATACTAGATTAATATTTATTGTCTAATTTAATTAAGGGAAAACTAAATTAGACACATGTTTCTTGTTGACTTTTCAACAGCTCCCACAAGGTGATGAGATGGGACAGATGTGCCCCTTGTGGAGCAGTTCTTGGATTTGTCGCTTGATCTCCTCATTCTCTAACAACGAGCGACGATAGACTGGCCCATTAGGTAGCGGTGCATCGAGGGTCATATCGATGGGGTGTTTGACCTATAAGTGCAGAGGTACCCCGGTAGGTGAGGAGAAGATATCGAAGTATTCTTCCACGACCTTATCTACTTGCTTCTGTTGGGTGGAGTGGTCGGTCGTAGAGACCCTGTGTGTGGCTATGATCTTTTGCTCATTCTGAGAGAAAATCATGAAGAAGAAAAACTTACCCATATGAGAGATGACCTTCCTACATTTCTTAGCAAAGATCAAGGAAATATAACTAGGTGATGAAGCACCAAAATTCATGTGGGCCCCGTTTGGGTAAGTTAGTACATCAACTTCCCGGGCTCGTAACTTTTGCATACGATCTCCGTTTTAGGCGCATGATAGCCCGTTGGAAAGGTATCGTCGAGGAGATTCAATTTGGGGGAAACAATGAAGGAAAGTTTATGTTTAAACTGCTAAAAATAGTAAATTACCAAAATTTCCAGAAATTTGTTTTGAGCCATTTGGAAAAGGTGGATGGCCACCGATATCCACCTGAATCACCATTCAAATAAGGAACTATATTTTTTATGAATTATAAAATTTACCGACCCTTATTTACAATTTTGTTCATAAAACTAGATCTAAATTGGTCAATTCAAAATTATTAAATATTCAAAATTATAAAGTCATAGAATATTACCTCTAAGAATGCAGAAGGAGAGTAAGAACATTAAAAATATTGTGGCCCTTTGCATGTAATTCATCAAAAATTGAAGATACCTTGCATGTAATTCCTCAAAAATTGAAGATCCCTTGCATGTAATTACATTCCTCAAAAAGTTTATGTGAGGAGGAGAGTATGAGGAGGAGACATTTGCATATCATGGATCCCATCTACCTATGAGGATGAGGAGCACAACCATTATAGAGGAGACATAATAATTGAACCTTTCCTGTTTGAAAGTGATAGAGGAGATATAATAGACATAGGAGAGAATTTGGATCTCATTGTGAAATATCTATGGCACATAAGAGTGTAATTCAATCCCCATTTGATTTGAAAATTTAATTTTATGGTAAATTTAGGGTAAAATTGATTTTAGGGTAAAAATACATGAGGAGAATGAGCACATCTCTCCAACTCATGAGAGGTATATACAAAATACATAAGTCTTCATGAAATTTGATAATGTTTGAGGTCTATTAAAAAATCTCACCTTTGTGAAAATAATTAGATTTTGGGTTTATTAAAATAATCCCAATTTAGTGGAAATAAACAATTTTAATGGTTTTTGTTGGGATTAAGATAACTTTCAAAGTGGGTTTTTCCTTGTTCTAAGGATTTTCCTACATAAACACAATATTATTTGTCTTTGGATGTTCTATTGTTTAATTATATATCCATTAAGACGTGAAAATATTGATATGGTAAGAAGACACTATTTAAAAATTTAATGGTGTCTTATTAAATTCATAAAAGTGATGTACTAATGTAGCTTGCACTTGCATTCAAGTCTCAAAATCAACATGATATTAAGCCTTCAAGCATATGTTAGGCCTTGTCCTAGATTATGTAATATTTAAGCATGATGTAATGAGCCTTAGGGATTTAATATTTATGCATGATGCAATGAGCCTTAGGGATTTAATATTTATGCATGATGTAATGAGCCTTAGGTATTTAATATTTATGCATGAGCCTTAGGGATGTGATATTTATGCATGATGTATTTAAGCATAAGTATTTATAAAATGAAAAATTGGATTATGAAAATATGAATATTGGTTTTCAAAAGTGTAAATTTCAATTCCAAAAGTATGAATTTTGAGTAATTTCGAATCCAAAAAATGTGAATCTTAAACTCCAAATGTCTCAATTTCAATTTGTTTTGTGAATTTTGATTCCAAAAGTGCCAATTTTATTGCTTCATTCTAGACCTCTTTTTCATATGGACATTGTACAAATAAATGGTTTACTAATTCTCCATTCTTTTAACACATTATATGCCATGTTGGCCTATAACATTTTTGTTTTCTTACCATTATCCTAATTAAGGATTTTTTTAGGCGTCCTAAAAAGTGTCAATTTTAATTATGAAATAGTGAATTTTAATTCCAAAAGTGTTGATATATTAAATTGCTACAATGTGCATTTAGATTTAAATATCTTGAATCCAATTATTTTCTAATGTATACATTAAATCTAAATCTAAAATTAATATATAATGAACAATTTATGTTTATATTTCAATGCATAATATCACTATTATAGACATTGATAAATATATCAGTATTGAAAAGATGCAAAAAAATAATTTAAAATAAGTGTTGATGATAGTCATTACATTGCAAAGTTGTACCTTTTCAAATCAATTTAAGGAAGTATTCTACACATTAAACATACTTAAATATATTCTACACATTAAACATATTTAAATATATACAAAAATTAGATAGCTGAAATATTCCCTTAGATTATGAACCCTTCAACTTATAAAAATATCTACAAATAGAAGGGAAACTATAATGATGATATGTTTGACTATTCAACCATATTTGCAAATCAAACAAAATTGAAATTATGAGCTACTTGACAATACAATGATATTTATAAATGAAATGAAATAAACCATTTTTAATTTCAAAACTATCATAGAACATAAACTGTCCTTTCACCCTCGTAAATAATATAAACCTTTTATCATAGAACATAAATTACCAAGTTTCACCATCATAAAAGAAAAACCAAAGATCAAACAATAAACTGATACTTTGAGTTCCATATATATATATATATATATATATATAATGTTCAAGTTCGCATAGTTACACAACGAAATACATAAGTTCCAGTTCCACATGCATTTTATGCTAATAACAAAAACTAAGAGACAATTAACATTTAACTCCAAAATTATTGACTCTAAGCCATCACTAAGATGGATCTCTTTATACCTGCAAAAGAAAACATTTCTCAAATTTAAAATTAAAAAATTCAAAATAAAATATATCTACAAATTTAAAATAAAATGTACCCATACCATTTTAGATAAATAAAACAAATTGTGATTAAATAAAAATTGACATGTACCAAAAGTGTTAAGTTTCATCTTCCAACATCCATGTGCTCATTTTCCACCAATCCTTTTCCACCAAATAATGTAAACATTTGTAACAATAAAAAGAAAAACCAATAACACATATTAGCATATATATTTTATTAGCAAATACTTTAAAGATATTTAAGTTTATTAAATAAGAAATGCGAAGGAATAACATATCCAACGAGAGTTCCACAGATCTAAGATTATTTCTCTCTTTTTATTATACTTTTTTGTCATTTTTTTAAACCAAGCTTACATCACAAAGTTCCAAAACTTCCAAAATAGTTACTCTCCATATTAAGCCATTCTTTGCATAAATCATTATTTTTCTTTTATAACCAAATTCTCTTTCAACATTGCCTACATGATCTAAATAAAATAAGATCATATCTAGCAAAATTTTAAAGAGAAAAATTGTGTGCTTGGTAACCAATTTTAGTTTTCAGAGTTAGATAATACCCTGAAAATAAATTCACTTGCGTATGCAAAAAGTTCACAAATCTCCATATTAATCCATTCTTCCAGGAAAATACTTATCTCCTCTTCTGCAGTGGAATAGATGTTCTCATATAATCAAATCCCCTTTCAAATTAAAAGACTCACAGATATCCATATTAAGCCATTCTTCCAAGAAAATACTTATAACTATAAAATTTCATAAATCTCCATATTAAAAGCCATTCTTCCAAGAAAATACTTATCTCATCTTTTTACGGTGGAATAGATGTTCTCATATAATCTTTCATGTACATGCAGAAAACACATATATATGAAAGTTCACAAATTTCCATATTAAAATCCATTCTTCCAAGAAAATATGTATCTCCTCTTTCTGCAGTGGAATAGATGTTCTCATATAATCTTTCATGTACATGAAGAAAACACAAATATGCACATATATTAATTCATTCTTGAAAAACCATTTAAATCTTTCATCTTTTTACATGGGATGTATACATATTACATATAATCAAATGCTCTTTGAAATATGCCTTCATCGTGATCTAAACATAAGTAAGATCATGCAAGTACATATCTTATTTGTAAATCTACAAATGTTGGTTTTTGTGGTTAGTAAGCAATTAGTTAAGAGTTTGACAATACCCCAAGAAGGAATTCACTTCGTTGTATTCAGAAAACACAAATACCCATATTACACCATTCTTGGACAAGAAGGCAAGGAATACAATCGAAGAAAATTTAGAAACTTCCCCTTTTCTGATGTGGGATATACTCTGCTCTCAAATAGTTAAATGCTCAAGTTCAAAATTAGGTCTGCATCATGATCTAAACATAAATAAGATTGAATGTACCATTTTAGATGACGATAATATTATATAGGAGTTCTATATATTTCAAAATGATTGATTGAAGCGTTGAAAATTTATATAGACACTAGTTGATTAACCCTTCCATGAATAAGAAAGACTTAATTAAAGAGTTGATCAAACAAAAATTTGAAAAAAATAAAAAAAATAAGCATATTCAACACAAATAAGCTTGAACACTTATATATAAAAGGCCCAACATAAAAACAAACGAAAATTCACTAATGTGCAATGTACCTACATTTAAGAGTCATCATGAATAGACACATCCTTTTTAGGTATGAATGCATCCTCCTCAATCCCAATCTCCCGCACTCTCTTCTCCACATTCTCTTCAAGCACACTCTCAGGCACTCTCTTCTCCACATTTCCCTATAACACATTTCAAATTTTTACATTTGAAAATTAAATTTAAATGATTTTAACACATTAAATTGTAGTTTTAAATTTTGAAACATGTGATACCTGTGATGTGCCAACCTGAATATCATCAAACACACAAGAGAATGGCATTCCCATGGTCGTTTGAGCCACATTCTTACCCACCATACCCTAATATTCAATAAATTATATATTGTTTAAGACATTTTTCTTTTAAATTAATAATTTAAATGACATTGCAATTTCCATATATAACTAATTTTGTTTTCAACATGCAATGACAGTTGTGAACTCCCACCCTCTTCAAACTCTCCCAAATAGAATTGGGACAAGCCTACCCAAGTAGTGAGAGACAGAATAAGAATCCGTGAACAACAAAACTAAGAATTAAATAGGGTTCAATGTGTTCACATTAATACAAAAACATAAATTTCATGTATGTTGATTATTCATACAAGTTGTGAAGATTGGACAACTAAATTGCTCATATGTGGATATTAGAAAACACATACCTGATTCAACCCATCCAAATTTAAATTCGTTGAATCAAGTCCCCTATTTACTGGAGATTCATTTAACATATGACCAAACTGCAATTAATGATGATAACAACTCAATTATTTCTAAATATACAATGATATGTATCTAGATCTAAAACTACAAGAAAACTATCCTCAAATTCATGAAAAATTTACTAACTATAACACATATTGATCCGATGTTCGATTCATCATTCCGAATTAACACCTTCCAACCATTACGGAAGATTTTTGGATACTCCTGTATATATTCTATGGACATGGAATCTATCTCCTCATCTGTTTTGTAAACAAAATTGGATAGAGAATTGGCTTCATCTCTCTGACGGTTCAAACCAACATCAACACCATAAAAATTTGATCTTAAATTTTTCCCGATTGCATTCCCAGCCTCCTTGCCAACATCTGATGTAGCTCACATCTCTGAATGTGAGACGAATGTCCATGTTGGACGAGATACCAAAGGTCATGGAGGCCTCTGCAATGCTGCATTTCAATATGCCCCTTTCCGATCATATGTTTGTCCTTTACCAACCCCATAATAAATTGATGGTAGGCTGGTATAGTTAGGGTGCATTCCCATGAAAAAATCTGCATAAAAGAGTCTAGAAAAGTAATGTGGAACCTCATAATTCCACGACAACTTCCCATATGCCGCCAAAAATTTATTTTAAAGATGTCCTGCTATGTTGGGGTGTTTAAAATATTACACCTTCAACATATTTCTCTTTGGCCCCTCTTTGAAATTGAACATAGAAGCTACATCTTCTTTTGAAACTCTACTTTTTACTACTTCCCATTTATCGGGGCCCATCACCTCTGACTTTCGTCTCCTCATCAATCGAGATGTAACAACCCCCGTCGTTACGACAACATACGACGCATAACAAGTGATAAATTTTTCTTTTTTTCTTTTTAAAGGAGGGAAGTAACAACAACAAAAATCAGTCAATGCAACTCGATGACGAACACAATGCACGCAATCCAGTCAACAGACATCATAACAACCCAACATACTAGCACAAAAAGTAGCTGGATGCAACAAGTGAAGATCAACTAGACAAAATAAAAACGACTACTCGCCCGTCCTACCCTGCAATGGTTAGGATCTCCAGGACACTTAAGAAACGCTCAAGTCTAGGTTCCCATCGATTTTTACCATTTAAGGTCTCATAGCTAGTGACTGTTCTGAGGAACAAGGAGGTGTCTACATCCCACCCAACACAATAAGTCCAGACGACTAAGCTAAATGACAACAAGGATAATTCAGGCACAACCAACGTAAAAATGACACATGTACTATGAACATCCACAATCGACTAAGAATTCATTCCATCAATCCTAACATCAATTAACCATGGGCGAGGGTAATCAATACTGCTGAAAATCATACATCAACTTTAATTAACCGCTCATTAAAAATCTAGTTCAAAACCAGTCCAGCATCATCAATATTATTTGCGCATTAAAACACAAATTAATCAATCATTTCATCTTCAAGGCATAACAAATATAAAGACACAATCATAATAAATTCATGGTGCAACAAGTTATATTTAAATTCATAGTACAAGGGTTCTAATACGGTTTCAACCACACATTAACGTTCCAACAACGTGCTAGCGATCAAGTCACTTTTAGTCATAAATATCATTATTCATGATGCACGATAAGGATCTACTAGGACACACATCCATCTAGCTAGCACCATATCCACCTCTGAAGCATCTTATATAAAGGTCAACTAAAATAAACCCTTAACAACACATCCCTACTTTTTAGAATTTAAACCATGCTTCCCTGCTTTATTTTTCAAGACAATCCCTTAACCATTAAGAAGAATAAGGCAACTATAATTAATAATTGCAATTATCATAAAAGGGTTCCAATGCCAACCTTCATAATTTAAATATGTCCTTAATTATTTTTCTGCTGCAAAGGAAATTAAAACAGAAAAAACAACGATCCCCAATAACTAATAAAACTAATGCAAAAAATAAATCTAACTAAGCCATAACAATAATTAACTAACATCCCAATCATAATTAAATCACTAAAAACCACTGCCTTAAACAGTTAAACTAATAAAATTGTTACTGAGAAACAATTTAAATAAATTATATTTTCACAATAAAACTGGGTACGATGGCTGCTTTAACTACAACTGTAATCACTATTGGATTACTGAGAGGGGGGGTGAATTAGTAATAGAGCAATTTAATCCTTTTTCACCATAAAATGTAAGTGTTATATCAATGTAGCATTATCATCCAATAGTTACAGAGTAAATAAACAATGAAAAAATGAGCAATCACACACATACACAATACAATAGTGTTTTACGTGGAAACCAAAAGAGGGAGAAAACCATAGAATAATTTTTCTTATATGTCTTTAAGAATTACATTCATTGGAAGCACCAACTTCCTTTGTTTTCCAGCTGCAACTGGAATGAGGCTCCAACCCCCTAGTTTCTCAGGCTACAACCTGAGGGAAGCTCCAACTCCCTAATTCTATGGCTACAATGAGAAGGAGGCTACAACCCCCTATGTTCTTAGGCTACAACCAGAAGGTGGCTACAACCACTTGTCCTTTCCCCGTCCAACCGCCCTGGTATATAAGTAAAATTATGGAACCACTGTCACACTATCACTGTGAGATATACTGTTGTAAACTTGTACCAATCAACCTGCACCAAACAACCTATACCAATAACCTGAACCATGCATCAACCTGTAATCAACCTGTACCATAAAAAAGTGCATCAGCCTTTAGCTTATCCCAAGTGTATATGAATCTGCGATGGGTGAAGAATATATGTCATGTAACTTATCCCAAAGTTCTTTGGCTGATGAACATTTACCAACCTTTTCTCTTACCATATTAGGTAATCATTCCCAGATGAAATCCATTGCTATTTTGTTATTCTTCTTCAATTCCTTTTTGGCTGCAGTCTTTGCCCTTTTTGAACTATCATATCTTGTAATAAATGATAGCCAAATATAATTTCCCTGTGCCTGTAAAAATACTTTCGTCCTTATGCTCCAGATCTCATACTTAAAACCATTCTAACCATTAAACATTGGTACTCCATTCTCAGAATAATCCATGATCTCCTTCCAGTGGTTAAACTGTTTCCTGAAGGAACCTCTCTCTGATACCAATTGTTGGATTACTGAGAGGGGGGGTGAATTAGTAATAGAGCAATTTAATCATTTTTCACCATAAAATGCAAGCGTTATATCAATGTAGCATTATCATCCAATAGTTGCAGAGTAAATGAATAATGAACAAATGAACAATCACACACATACACTGTACACCAATGTTTTACGTGGAAACCCAAAGCGGGAGAAAAACACATAATTATTTTTCTTATATGTCTTTAATAATTACATTCATTAGAAGCACCAACTTCCTTTGTTTTCCAGCTGGAACTAGAAGGAGGCTCCAACCCCATAGTTTCTCAGGCTACAAATTGAGGGAAGCTCCAACTCCCCAATTCTCTAGCTACAACCAGAAGGAGGCTACAACCCCCTATGTTCTCTGGCTACAACCGGAAGGTGGCTACAACCACCTGTCCTTGCTCCATCCAACCTCCCTAGTATATAAGTAGAATGATGAAACCACTGTCACACTATCACTGTGAGATATACTGTTGTAAACCTGTACCAATCAACCTGGACCAAACAACCTGTACCAATAACCTGAACCATGCATCAACCTGTAATAAACATCTACCATAAACAAGTGCATCAACCATGCACCAACCTGTACCAAACAACCTGTAATCAAATTGTACCATAAACAAGTGCATCAACCATGCACCAACCTGTAGTCAACTTGTACCATAAACAAGTGCATCAATCATGCACCAACATGTACCTCAATATGTACCGTGAACAAGTGCATCAACCATGCACCAAACCTGTACAAATAACATGTCACAACAACCTATCCAAATAAACTATCACAACAACCTGCTTCATCAATCTTATCAACCAAATCAGATCTACTCACCAAGATCAATCACCAAGACAAATCTCAAAGATGTGCATCAACCAAGCATAACAAAACAACTCATAATCATCAACAATATCAATATGTGCTTCTAATAATATACCAATACAAGTATGCTACATCATCCATAAACCATGTGTCAACAATACTACTAACAAGTGCCTCCAACCATGTACCAAGTATTTACCAATCATGTATCAACTGCTCAACAACTATGACTCATAAATATGTACCAACATCATCAACTATACACCTCATGTATGTTCCAAATCATCAACTACTTGTCTCAACCATGTACCCAACATGTACCTCAACCAAAATCCCTCATCAATTTCATCATCCAAATCTGATTTGTAACTTTTTAATAGAACTGGGTATATTATCACATACCTACAAACCTTCCTTAACTTTAACAACAAGAGACTAGCATTTTCTCACATGACTAGTTTTGGATTAGTCAACAACCCTAACTTGAAGTAATCATAACTATGTACCAGTAATGAATAAAGATATGAAAATAATACACATTGTTCTTCAGTGTTTTTTATGTAATGCCTCCAGGTTTCACTACTTGGAACCTCTCAAAAAAGGAGTTAAAGCAAAAATGGCATGCCTTGTTGAATTCTGGCTTATTCTAGAGAGCGACCTTGTAGAGCATTCCCCACACAGAATATTTGTTGTATGGATCTAAAAATGTTACACAACATACTACAAACTGTACTATAACCAACACATTTGGTCTTACTGAATTTGGATCTGTTATGAAGTGTAACGACCCCATCGTTACAACTACATGCGAAGCAAGAAGAGCATTTTTTTTTAATTTTGTTTTTAGGGAAGAAGGCAACGACGACAACAAATGAACCACATAACCTAACCACGAACACACGCCCACAGAGAAAGAAAGAAACAACTATGAATCCATGCACTAGTAGAAGAGAAATTGGGTGAAACATGTGTAAATCAATAGAGAGAAACGACTACCCGCCCGCCATAGAAATAACTACGCCTACACGCTAAAGAAAAACATCCACAATCCCGACTGTTATCACTAGAATTTCGTCCGCAAATGGTTACAAGAATCCAACATCTTCAAAAAACTATTAGTTCACCCATGGACCAAAATTACCAAAACTCATTTCCAAAAGGTCCAAAACTATACAACCAGTTATAAAATCAGGATGCGCTATGACTATACAGGGCGCGCGCGCACATGCGCCATCAAGAAATGCATGAAAAGCGCACATGCGCATGATGCGCGACTGTGGACACTAAAATCCGCACACACCTGAGAAGGACGCAATTATGATGTTGACCGGCCTCCCACCCACTTCTGGTTCAGCTTCCAAGTCGATTTGACATCCAAATCTCGGTTGGATCTGGTTGGGTGGCTGGTCAAAGACCTAAAGGTGCCCTAAACAACCCCTTTTCACACTAAAAGCTGGTTGCACAATACCTCAACGTGATGCTATAAAACAAGGTCATGGGTGCACTACATCTTCAAGGAATTCATTTGCAAGGTTATGATGCTGCTATTCTCTTAGGGAAACCTCTTTTCTCATCAAGATCATACTAGCACCATTCCATTTGGGAAATGCACATCACCTTTTGAGTGAGTTAGCTTGGGATTCTTTCACCATTTCTTTCAAGTTTTCAAGTTGTAAGAAAATCTCAATCTTGGGGGTCAAAGAGCCCTCCCTTGGAGGAAGAAGGGACCCAAAGTCCCATTTCTTTTTGGTGTTTTCTTTTCACTAATACAATCCTTTCCATTGGTGACATGAGTCTTGTTTGTTTCTTGTTCTTATGTCCTTATGCACAATAGTTTAATTGTTTTTTCCTTTCCTAGTTTAATTCTTAGCTTAGTCTTTTATGTTTATTCTTCTAACCCTTTCCTTTACTACTATTTTTCTTAGCTAACCCAACTAAGCTTGTAAGCACCTCTATTTTTATCATTTAGGTGACAAAAGAGGCGCAACAGATTGGCGACTCCACTGGGAAAATGTATCAATTTCCTACCCCACTTGGGTTATTTTAGCTATTCTTTTTACTTATTTAACTAGTAGGTACCATAACCGGCCCAAGCCGACCTGCAAAAAATCAAATTCAAAACTGAGTTGAAAGAATTCCATCCAGAATTTTCTTCACGGTCGTGTGACAGTTGTGCGCGGGTTTATTGGCCCATAGTCGCGCATCGTGCGCACGTGTGCCAAAATCACTGGATTACTCAACGCCTTCTGCGCACCTGCGCTCAATTTTTTTTTTTCAATTCGTGCATTGGCGCTCAGAGCGCCTCTGTCCAATCTGAAACCCACGCACCGATGCAAAAAAGACACACATTGTAAGATTTTTTATGATCTGTTGAAGGCCCAGAGCCTTCTTAAAGATGATTCCATGCATGTTGTAATCTGCACCACACTTACATTCCCTATCATATAAAGGGATTAGTCAAAACACATAGGCACTTAGGGGTTAAAAATCATTATGAATACTCTTTTTGCTTTTTATTTCGCCACATGGATGACTTGCTTTGACTAAAAGTTGGAATAATTCTACATCACATATAAAAATTGCATTGGGACTAGAAATTGGATATCAAACGTTGAGTATGTTCTTCTCTTGCGCTCCAAAGCGATCTTGAGAATCAGAAATAGGTTGAAAGACAATTTCATCTCCCTTAAAAAGATAAAATCTTTAGGAGAGGACAATAGCCCCTTCGGGACTCCTCTTCGTTTATTTTTCAAAACACATCTCAATATTGTAACGGGCCCATACATGCCCACATGCTACAAAGGTAGGATAGTGTTGAAATTTACTTTCTTAGAATACATCACTAGGGAAGTTTAAAGGTTTTATAATGGGCCCATACATGCCCACATGATCACAATCTAGGATAGTTTCAAATCTTTCTTAGGTTAAATCAAATTAGGGAGTTAAAGGGATAGTAAAGGACCCACATGTCCACATGCTAGCTTCCTAGAGACTTTTGAATTCCGCAAGGTTGTACCAATGACATTTAAATAAATAGGTAATCAAAGACTTGTAAGGACCAAGCGAAGTCCACATGTAGCAAGGTGACACCTAATTCATTAAAAAATTTGGCACACTTTCACTCATTCACACACAAAAGTCACTTCTCATTCACATAGTTTTCATCTCGAAACGTGGAGGTTAGAGTAAGTTTCCTCCAAAGGAATTCTGAAACACCCCACCCTTTTCTTGACGAAACTATCCACTCCCACTTAATTTCAACGAGATTGGCTCACACCCCCAATATCTCAAACAAACACATCTAAAATTCTTCTAAAAACTCACTAAGTTTTCCTCCACAAGAGGTGCCAAAAGAAATCTTTTAGTCTAGGTAGGATTTCGGGGATAGGCATCCAAATAACTCCCCATTATCTGGTTCTCAGATTTTCAAAACAATAGAAGTTGTCAAATAGGGAACTTAAATCCTCCAAGTCAAGTGTTCCTAACACCATAAGGTAGGGAGATACCGTGAAGGGTTGAAGGTCGAGGTCTGGTTGTTCTATGCATCCCCCCTTGAGGCACCCACCTCTTGGGTGGGATCTAGCCCGTGACCCATTTCTTAGGCCAAAAATCTAAATGTTGCACTTTGATTGAGGTACCTAGTGACCAAATTTTAGGACATCTACCCAGGTGGAAATTGTGGATTGCACCTTGATTGGATTTTGTGTGGCTATTGGGAAATATCGCTAGTTCTTTCGGGATATGCCCCCTCTACCCCTCATTATAACTGATTGCTTCATCCTTCACTAGTATCTCTTCCGGTGGCTTCAGACCCCACTGTCGAGTGCTATTGGAAGGTCCAGTGCTATTTTGAGAGGAAGGACGTTACGTCTTTTAGGACACAAGCATTTTTTTTCTTTGTTCCCCCACGTGGAAAAAATCTACCTATCCACATATATGCTTCTTTATCAAAACACTTTATGTATGATGCCCTTCTGATTACATTATTTTGGATATATATCATGTAAAGTTCTAAGAAAAAAAAAAAAAATTGTAGCAAAGGCTCTTGTTTATTTATTTCTCTCACCACCATTCGCACACATTCACTCAGCTATTCGAACATCATAGGGAACCCAAGGAACCCCCATCATTCTAGACGCTTTCTAAATCTCCCGCATATTCTAGGGGAGTTCCTAGTCTTTCCAACTCATCGATTCCACCTTCTCACACTCCTATGAGTGCCATTGTCTTGGGATCAACTTTGCTTTGTTCCACCTTACTTGGGTCCAATTCCCAAGGTCCACCTTCCACTCACTCTCCTCTACATGGAAGCGGGGGGGGCAACTTCCTCTCAAGGGGGAAATACAAACCCACCTAGTCTCCTCCAAGGGCCAGGTACTCAAAACACTCACACTATGGCCGGAACTAATCCTACGCCACCACCCCATATGCCATATTTAACTTCCCTCAACATATCAGATCTGACTAAACTCACCAATGATCCCATATTGCACAACCCCACATAGCCTGCAATGCCTACCAAACTCCCTTCAGACATCCCCAAGTTTGAAGGAAAAGCAGGAGATGATCCTACCAACCATATCATGACATTTCACCTATGGTGTTCTTTGAACAACATCATGGAAGATCCCATCTGATTGAGGTTATTTCAATGAACACTCACTGGCCCATCCGCCAAATGGTATGTCGAAGAAAAATCTGGGTCCCACACGACTTTTGAATCCTTGGCTAAAGCATTTTTGACCTTCTTTCAATTACTCATTCATCATGAAAATGGCCTTGAACTACTCTCAGATTTCAAACAAACTGCCTCTACACATATTGCCAACCACATCCACGAATGGCGTTGGCGACATAGCCTCTGCAAAGCTGACGCTATCCCCCAATAGTGTCTCAATTGGTTCCTCAAATCACTTGTTTCCCTCCTTGCCAAAGATGTGGCCACCACCTTCCCCCAGACTGAAGAAGAAGCCATTAGCAAGAACCAACAACTCGAACTCATCTACACCCAGTCCAGATACCTATACATGGTACTCCCATACGCCCCAAGACCCATGCCATTTGGCCAATACAAAACTGGGATGTCTCACTCAACAGACGGATTGATTGGTAACACTACACACCATAACCCACCACCTCAACAACCACCCATGTATGGCACACCTCAATACCTGCCGGCATATGGAGGAATCCATTATTATCCTCCTCCCCCTTATCAACAACCATACCGTGTTTCCCCTCCTCCACCCATAAGTGGACCCCTGCCGACACCCCTAAACCACCCACCTACCCAACCAAGTGTCGATACTCCCTCTACCTTAACCTATACCCTAAGCACTAGTGAAAGCGCCACGCCCTCCTATGTACCTTATGGAGCATTGCCTCAACATAATCCATACTTTCCATTTTTTTCCCCCCCACAACCTATGGCTCCACCACAAGGACCACCACTTGCTGGGGTTAATTTTGTTCAACCCTCTCCCATTCAGCAATATCAAAATTTTGAACAACTGAACACGGAAAATAAATCCCATCAATCGAACAATACCAGAACGAAAGGAAAAAATCAGAACAATAATAATCTGGGACTAGGAGGAAACCAGAACCAACCCCAGCAGAACCAGTCTGTCGGGGGCAACCAAAACCAGGGGAATCAAAACCCCCAAGGGGGAAACAATAAAAAACGTTGAGGAAGGAACAACAACAGTGTTAGGTCCACCTTCCCTTGTGCCCTTTGCGGTGAGTTTGGTCACTATACTCACCATTGCTCCCAAATCGTTGATTTTAAGTGGATGAAAGATTTTGTGAATGCACCACGTCCCTTAGCACCGCCTGCACCTCAACAGGCCCTACAACCATATGTCCAACAACCCCCCCTCCCTGTGCTAAAAAACCTCATCCCACACCAAGGGGTCATAAATACCCAACCCGACATACAGCCTCCCCCACCACAGTTGGGACAGTATCCCAATACGGGAACCTTTGTCGATCGCACTATCCTCCTTACCATTGAAGAAGAAGTCCTTCTGCAAACGTGCAATCGTCAATATAGAACACCCCCTGGATCTGCTCCCACCACCTCAGAAGAAATTACAGTCACAATTGGACCCCCTCTCATAATTCCTTTCCCTAATACTGAAACCCCCCTTCGTATTCCTCGCATCCCATTGCGCATGAATGTCCAGAATCCTCAATCTAGGGTAGCTCATAATTACAGTTTGGTCGATGACTTGGCACAATCTTCGGCTACAATGTTAGTCTTAGAAGTCCTTCAAACTTGTCCCACCCAGCGGAAGTCCTTACTTTCCTCCCTCAGAGCAGTTGACCCTGCCGATACCCGATTCATCACATTTGACCTCGACAGTGGAGAACCTCGCCTCCCCGCTCTTATTGCTTTTCAAATCCCCGTAAAAATTTGGAACATTACAGTTCACCGATGCATCATTGATGAAGGCGCATCCACCTGTATCATGTCCAAATCTGTATGGAAAAAACTTGGTTCCCCCAAACTCATACCATCTGCCATTACCTTAAGAGCCTACGATGAGAGACCCTCATCCCCTGAAGGACTCTTCCAAAATGTCCCCGTCGAGCTCAAAGGAAAAACTGTTCTGATTTACATTGAGGTTCTTGGTGCCCCACTCGACTACAATATCTTGTTTGGTCGTAGCTACATGTATGCTATGAAGGCCATCGCCTCTTCTGTGTTCTGAACCATGATGTTTCCCCATAATGGAAAGATCATTACCATTGATAAAGTATCACATTACGAGCCTAACCCTTCATCCAACATCGATAACATCCTCCCTTTTATCCACACTAATCCTGATTCCTATCCACTCATTGAGATGGGCCTCAGAATCTTCAAAGACCCATCCTTGCTAGGGACATACCACGGAGCACCACCGCTCCTCCATCCCTCAGCACAATTATGTGTCGTATCCTCCAACGGAACAACAACTAAAACTAACATCCCTCCCACCGAGGCCTCTTTCATCCCTGATGTCCCACTAGTCGCAGAACTTCCACCTCAGGAGTCCCCTGGAACTAATTCAGCTCGACCCACTCCTGATATTCCCCAGGGCCAGATCCCGGTTTGGGAAACAGTCCCCCAAGCCATTAATCGAATCCCTTTCTTTTACCCCCCACCAGGTGTACAAGATTTCCAGTTCACTGCAACGCTTACCCTTCCTAATATGGTGTTGGAAATCCCAGTTTGGTATTTACACCCACATGAGATGGTTCCTCAACCATCCCTCCCTCCCCAAACAGAAGGAATATTGATGCATATTCCCATACTCACTCCCACCATACCCACTACACCCCCACTCACTAACCCCCTTGCTACAGATGGGGGCAGGAGAAAGAAGAAGGAGCCCACAGCTCCACTTCCCCCACGCGTCCAACCTCCTTGCGCAGTATGCGAGAAAGATGGACACCCCACCAACAAATGCCCATCTCTTCCCGAGTTACATAATCTCATCCAACTCCCTCGAGCACCACCATCGCTCGCCGCTTCCTCCAGTATTTCCGCTATCTCACAGAACACAAGTAACAAAGGATTGCGAACCAAATTCGCATGTGCCATCTGTTCAGAATATGGCCATTACACACACCATTGTCCAGTGTTACCTCAATTCCAACAGACACTAACAGTTGTACGCCATAGCTTTCAGCAAACATGCACCCCAACTCCTGTCACCAACATCCATTATTTCACAACCTCAGTCAACGAACGCATAAGATGTCCTTTCTCTCTATGCAAATCACTTGATCATTTCACATATAAATGTCCTATGATCATTGAATATAGGCGTCGTCAACTGGCCCCTATTCAAAATCATTCCCCCCCGATGGACCCGATAAATACCCTTACCCCATCAATTGATATGGTTCATATCTTCCCACCAGAACCTGAGGCACTCCCTTCTCCCCCATGGTTCCTAGATGATTTATATGAGGAGTTTCCCCTAAATCCCCCCAATTTTCCAATTCATTTCCCCACAAACATTCTACGCTTGACTACCATTTTTAACCCACAATATCTGGATATTTGGTTTATGTCGAGCGAACCATCGCAATCCCCCTCCATCAATCCCCCTATGTATTTATTAGAAGGAGACAAAGCCACAGTGACAGTCACTGAGGTCACTCCTCTCGATCCCCTATATTCACGCCATTTTCATTGTGATGAAGATATCCTCGAGGAGTTAACTACCCCCGATTACCCATGGGATGCGCTCCACCACAATGCACTCTTTCTTTCATAGGAAGCCTTCACGCTTCCTAACCAACACCCCACATACGCAGTCAAAACCAAAGATTTTCTCCCATCAGGGCATATAGATTGGTTCAATAACCCTATCTCTACCCCCGACGCTTTCGAGGAAGGCAATATGGTCAATATATCCCCAACCATCAAAATAGATATTTCCGTCAAATATGGAATTATCGAGGAAATCACCATTGGCGCTGCATTTTCTCTAGAAGAACTCACCACCTACAAAGCCCTCTTCCAGGAATACTAGGACATTTTCGCTTGGTCATACACAAAGATTCCTAGCCTCAATCCCTCTATTGTCAAACATCGCATAGACACCTGGTCTGATATCACACCCATCCGCCAAAAACAACGACCGCTACACCCATCCAAAGCAGTGGCCATCAAAGTCGATATTGACAAACTACGCACTGTAGGGTTCATTTACCCCATAGCCTATACGTCATGGGTCTCCAACCCTGTCCTTGTTAACAAAAAATAGGGCACTATCCATTTCTATATGGACTTTCGCGACCTCAATCACACCTATCCCAAAGACAACTTTCCAACACCCTTCATCGACCAAATAATCGATGATTACACAGGTTACGAGGCTTTGTCCTTCATGGATGGTTTCTTTGGTTACAACCAAATCCAAATTCACCCCATCGATCAGTACAAAACTACATTCATGACCCCTTGGGGCACCTTTGCGCATCGTGTCATTCCATTTGGCCTCAAGAATGCCGATGCCACTTTCCAATGGGCTATGACATATGTTTTTCACAATATGGCTCATATCATCCTCACATACTTAGACGACCTCACTGCTCGATCTAAGAAACACACTCAGCATCTCGATGATCTACGAATCATCTTCCATAGGTGTCATCAGTACAATATCCTCTTGAACCCCCTCAAGTGCGTATTCTGCGTCACTGCTGGGTGCCTTATTGGGTTCATAGTTTCCCAATGTGGCATTACTGTGGACCCCCTTAAAGTCCAAGACATCACAGAAATTCCACCCACAAAAAATTTACGCCAACTACAGAGCCTTCAAGGCAAAGCCAACTTTTTACGATGCTTTGTCCCAGATTACGCTACCCGCACACATGGCTTCCTTCACTTACTTCATCATGACATCCCATTTCAATGGGATAAACATGCCCAAACTGCTTTTGACGATCTCAAAGAAGCTCTCTCCAATGCCCCATTGATTAGTCCACCTGACTATAACCACGATTATCTCCTCTACATATCAGCCTCAACCATTTTAGTAGCAAGAGTGCTCGTCCAAATAGGGGATGACCCCCGTGAGCATGTGGTTTACTACATTAGTAAAAACCTTTCAGGAACACCCTTGAAGTACAATCACAAAGAAAATCTAGCCCTCGCAGTCCAAAAATTGCGCCATTACATTATGCTTCGAACTACCAAAGTCATCGTAGATTCCAACCCCATGCAATACTTGCTCAGTTGTCGACAAATTAACTGTAAATTCGCTCGATGGATCGTCATCCTTTAGGAATACGATCTCAAATTTTCAACACCCAAGACAAATAAATCTCTCATCCTCACCGAAATTATCACGACTTTTCCCTCCGAAACTACCAGTCCACCGGTCAATACCAACCTCCCTGATGAACATCTTTTTTTTATCCCCTTAGATGACCCTTGGTATGGCGATCTTCTTGTCTATCTACGAACACAAAAATTCGGAAACCACCTCTCTAGAGATGATCGTCATTGTATTCATCACCAGGCACCTTGCTATCTCCTCATCGGGGACATCTTATATCGGTGAGGATTTGACACCATACTCCGTCGATGCTTAACCATTGACGAGGCCGACAGAGTCTTGAATGACTACCACAGCGGTGCTTGCGGAGGCCATCTCTCAGGACTATCCACTGCTCAGAAAATCATCCGCACAGGTTACTTTTGGCCTACATTATTTTACGACTGCATCCATGCCGTGAAACGATGTGATAAATGCCAGCTTTACGCCAACAAAGTACGTGCACCACCTGCTCTTCTACACCCAGTCATCACCGCTGGTCCCTTTTGTAAATGGGGCATTGACTTCATGACTTGCAACCCTACATCCAACAACGGACACAAAATCATAGTATTTGTAGTTGATTACTTTACCAAGTGGGTTGAAGCCATGCCTACCTTCAATAACACCGCTGACACAACAACATGTTTTTTCTTTAACCACGTCATATCCTATTTTGGAGTACCATTCCAACTAGTCTCTGATCACGGGAAACATTTCGAGAATGATATTTTTATGGAACTCTCATCCCAGTTAGGCTTCTCCCATGAGTTTGCCTCACCATACTACCCTCAGTCCAACAGACAGGTAGAATCAGTTAACAAGGTCTTAAAACTATGTTGCAACGCATGGTTAACAAATATAAAACCAATTGGCATCATATGTTATTTTCTGTGCTCTGGGATTATCGCATGGCAGTGAAAATTGCCACTGGTTTTACACCTTTTCATCTAGTCCACGGGGTTGAGGCCACTCTTCCCATCGAGTGAGAAATTCCCACCTTACTCACCACTATTGAGCTATTACCCGACACTGCCCCAATAGAGCAATGTTTTCTGAACTTAGAATCTCTGGATGAAGATCATCGATATTCATTATAAAACAATGAAGCATCCAAAAAATGATCAAAGGCCACCTTTGATCGCCATGTCAACCTTTGTTCATTTAACGAAGGAGACCTCATCCTCACTTACAATATCGCTCACGATACCCTTGACCATGGCAAATTCGAGTCCCTGTGGCATGGACCGTACATCATCCAACATTGCCTCACTAAAGGTGCATACATATTGGCCTCCCCCGAAGGCCATCCTCTCAAGGAACCCATCAACGGGTTGTACTTAAAGAAATTTTACACCTGAGCACAACTATACTACACTAGGATTTTTCTTTTTTGTACGTCTTTTGTAGAGTTTTTAGTCTTCTTTTATCCATACCTCACGTCTAATCTATCACTCGTGTTATTGACAGATGCCACCTCCATCGGCCTACTACATCGGTTACGCCGACGAAGCTAACCACTGGACACATAATCTCACTTCGGCTGCTTGGGCCCTCTATTTGCCTTCACATGACCTGCTCCACACCAACGGCATATGTTTAGGCTCAACCACCAACAATCGAGCAGAGTACACTGTCGTCATTGGTCTCCTCGTTGAGGCCAATCATCGCCATATTCGTCACCTTAGCGTCTTATTAGATTCCCAACTTGTCGTCCTCCAGCTCAACATTATATACCGTGTCCATGATCCTTACCTCTTTTGCAAATACCTGCAGGTTAGACTTTTATCTCGACATTTTGATTCCATTACATTTACACATATCCCAAGACAATTCAATCAAATAGAAGATACCATGGCTAACATTATACTAGATTGACATATATCACATCAAGACATTTTCACATACACATAAACCATCAGAAGTCTGTCACAACATATAGATTAGACATCATCCACTACATCAAAAAAATCATCAACAAAAAACACATCACACATGTACACAAAGATCCAAAAATGTATATCCATATATATATATATATATATATATATATCGGTCCACATGTCATAAAGTGTTTACAAAAATAGTCCATCGCCTTTAGGCAGGTGAATCACCTCATCCCTACCAATACACAACTGGATGTCACAACTATACAAAATGGGCTCACCAGCCTATATCAGATACACAACTACATATCTAGTAGCCCTCAGGGAGCCTCTAGTGCTCTAGCACCAGGTCCTCCCTCTGGCGGAGGTACCCCACCAGCTCTAGGTCCTCCCTCTGGCGGAGGTACCCCACCAGCTCCAGGTCCCAGAGGAAACCGTCCAGTCATCACAACTCTGGCTATAGTTGCTCTGTGGATCAAGGTCAGCGACTTTGCCGACAACCCAATACACTGCTCCAGGATCCCCTCATCCTGGATCTGCACCCACATCCTCTTGGGCACTCCCTGTAGAACTGCCTCTATTCGACGACGAAAATCATCAAACTCTCCCTTGGTCTCGACCGTAGGAGCATGTGATGGACCTACCCCGGGGTCATCATAATGGCATCTCCGGGCCACTCTATCATCATCACTGGGCCTCGCCCCAACATCCTCTCGACGTCGCCTCTCCCTTGCTCGCAACTCTCCACGCGGTGCTCTCACAAGCCTCTGGCGGGCTGGCGCTCTGATTAGCTCGACCTCTCTTCCATGTGGTCCCACATCTACACAAACAAACACATGATAACATCAACGTCCATACAAATATCAACCATATGCTATACTATCTAAAAAACAAATCAACAAATCAACAAAACCAACAACCAACACATCATACCTCGACGATTGAATACCTCTCCCGGAGGTAATATCATTTCAGGTTCATCACGGAAATATATCCCATTGTATGGAAATTTCATTATGATCTGTGGCATCTGACACCACACCTGTGCATCCTCAATCGTGAAGTAGTGGCCACCCTCCCCACCCCCATGACGAACCAAAATCATCGACCACCACCGCAGTCGCGACTCTCGCACTGCCGGTGGGTCTAACAAAACTCTCGGGCACAACATCAACACCCTCTCTAAAAACCAAGCCACCAGGATAGATATAAAGGCAAAATCCCCTGAGTCAGCCGCTCAACTCCTAGTGAGCTGTCCCACCATATTGGCGTGCAACATCAAGCCCCAGGCGAAATGCTCGCCCCCTAGTGCTAGCTGCATGATCCTCAACTGGCCACCACTGATATGCTAAGTCACGAGCGACCCATACACTCTCACAACCATTGCTGCCATGCAACGATGTACCAAGGCATCCATTGCCCTAATCCTCACCACTAACCCAAACATGAAATCCTCTCCCGAACAATTTGTCCGGGCAAGGGTAGCCAACTTCCCCTCTCCAACTACCACTGGCTCGGCCGACAACAGGGTTCCCTGAAAACGGAGCCCAGTCAGGAAATAAACATCCTCCTTAGTAGAGAATGCCAAGTGCTCCCCACACACAATAAAACACTACAACTCCGGACTCCACATCGATATCATGAATTGCAACAAATACTCCTGTGCCCTCAACAATGGGCACTCAAAAAACTTCAACAGCCCACAGGCCGCCAAAGCACCACGAACCGCCGGCTCCTCATCCCTCAAAGCCTCCCTCAGTCGGGCCTAGTCCCTCTCTCTCCAATGGATTGGCATCGTCCCAAATGATCACCTGTATCCACATATACAGTACTTGATCAGCCATCACAAAAACACCAAAATCTCCCCCGGAAAAAAAAAAAAAGAAAAAAGAAAAAAAAGGCAGATAAGTTTTCTCACCCTCAGTTTGCCTCAAAGGTGCGATTGTTTTCCCCATAGGCGCACACTCATGCACACCTGTTTACCCTCTAAGCGCGCATGTTAATCCCACAGGCACGCATGTATGCACGCATGTTAATCCCACAAGCGCGCATTCAGTGCGCGCCTATTCAATAGACAGTGGCACACTCATGCCCAATTGTCAGCAACATAGTCGCGCACATATGCGTGACTGTGTTTCAGATAGGCACGCACCCCATGCACACTTGTTTTCCCAAATAGTGCACCTCCCTTGCGCGGCTGTGCCCATTACATCCACACATTCGTGTGTGGGTCGCCATCGATCGCCCGCGCACTTGGGGGGCCACAACCCTAAAAATCCACCGTACAACCATCCGTACGGTCCTACCCAAAAATTGACACCTAACTACTGTATAGGAGGATGAGACCACTAACTTGACTCTCACACCTCCCAGATAAACTTCCTCACACTCCTGGAATCTCTGAATCTTCTCTGCAATCTCCTCTCTAACCACTATAGTAGCAAGTACAAATGAGGTGGCAATGTGGGCCCCACAGCTATATATAGGCCCTTTTTTCCAAACTTCCAAACTCAATTCTGGGAGCTCCGAGCATCCATTTTTCGATCCGTCTTTAGCCATGGGATCAACACCCCTTCATCTACATCAAGACAGTCCCTGAGCCATTTTTCATCCTTATCCCCCGGGGAGCCATTTTTCCATACCCTGTTTAGGTACACATGCTCATGTTCAAAATTATCAAATAAACGATTATATGTTCGATTATCTTCAGATATTGTTCACATCAGGTATTTGATTGTCATGTGTGCAGGTACTTGGTCATCACACACAAACGCGACCCCTTCAGGTATATAATCAACACTGACATGTAATCATTCCCTCTGAATCTCAATTGCATCTCCAGTACTGTCACCTCCACTGCATTTTGGGTATTGTCACCCGGTAGTACTCTCCCCCACATGAGTTGTCCCATTCATAGCCCCCATTGGCACTTTGACACTCATGTTGTTTCAACCTTTAGGGATGGGAGTCCCGATAGTCTTACATCATGTCGCAAATCAGCCACATACTCCTTCTCCTCATTTTGCTAGCCTACCCAATGGACTCCCAGGGCACTTCCTCACGGTTTTATTTTTGATTGCACTCCTGCAACATCATTTACCATCCATTTCATCCACTGTCAGTTTTCCCATCTTCAGATTGCCACATTTCCCTACTACAAAAACCTGCCTATGGGGCCCCCACTTGTTTTTTAACCAACTTGTGCCATCCTCAGGCCCAACCATCTAACACTGGGGCACCTATTTCTGTATCTGAATTATTATCCCCACTAATTTTTTTTAATTCTTTTTGTAATTAAGCCTTTGTTTCCATCATTTTACATAGCTTTTTGTCATCACCTTTGGCAACCTTCTTCCTTTTTGGAAAACGCAACCCATGTCGCCCTTGGTTGGGGCATTCCTTATCACCTACGCTTGTTGATATCGTCCATAAACTCCAAGTATCCCACATGCCACCTACCTCTACTCTCTGAGTTTGTTCACTTTGTCCCGCTTCTGGCACAACTTATCCCACATCTTGTTGTCCCCCTAACACTCGATCTAGTTGAACGGTTGCGGCCACTTATACTTCGCATATATTCCCAACCAAGGGTAGTCTTGAGTCTCCACGCATACTGACTTCGTTAATGTACCTCCTCAGTTCCTAACCTCACCTAGTGGATTTCATGAAGCTCGTTGCTTCTTGGAGTCGTGTCTCCCTTTTTGTCGACATTAGCACAGTTTCCAGAAGGGAAAAATTATCTTGACTCTCATTACCTTTACAATGAGGAGTCTCAGACGACACAGGGAGAACCATCATTTCTCTCTGTTGTCGATGGCCCCCATAACATTCAAATTCAACACTTTTTCATGTTACAGTGGGTCTTACTTTGTGACTATTTCAGTTGTTTTCTATATTTTCCGAAGACCTCTGAACTTTTTCGGGCTATCAATGCCCACAGAATCTATGATACTTCTTACAGGTGTCATTGCCTACTGTTCAGAGTATCGTTCCTCATCAAAATTGTCCTCTTCCTTTATCAAAACCTCCCCTGAGGGCGTTTCAATTGTCTACATCAACACATAATTTCAGTTACTATACAACACCTTTTTTTTTGAGTTATATGACACGAGCATGGGGCATGCCTGCCTTATTTGTACATAATTTATTTTCCACACCTTGCGAAAGTTTGGGTCCTACAAGTTCCCTTCTCCCTCCAACGGGTCACTCTTTATACTCTCACTATCACTCTTTCTTACAATGGTACTCTCAGTAGAATAAACATTGATGAATTTTAGCTATCCGTATGCTCCTAACCTCATCCATCAGGGGGCATCTGTTATCACTGAAATTTCATCCGCAAATGTTACAGGAATCCAACATCTTCAAACAACTATTAGTTCACCCATGGACTAAAATTACCACAAATCATTTCCAAAAGGTCCAAAACTATACAACTAGTTATAAAATTAGGATGCACTATGACTATACAGGGCACGCACACACATGTACCATCAAGAAATGCAGGAAAAGTGCACATGCACATGATTCACGACTGTGGATGCTAAAAGCCGCGCACACCTGAGAATGACGCATTTGTGATGTTGGTTGGCCTCCCACCCACTTTTGGTTCAGATTCCAAGTCAATTTGACATCCAAATCTTAGCTGGATCCGGCTGGGTGGCTGGTGAAAGACCTAAAGGTGCCCTAAACAACCCCTTTACACACTAAAATCTGGTTGCACAATACCTCAAAGTGGTGCTATAAAACAAGGCCATGGGTGAACTACATCTTCAAGGAATTCATTTGCAAGGTTATGCTGCTGCTATTCTCTTGGGGAAACCTCTTTTCTCATCAAGAGCATACTAGCACCATTCCATTTGGGCAATCCACATCACCTTTTGAGTGGGTTAGCTT
>JZKD02S1662089.1:119856-136391 GCA_000966675.3 Picea glauca
CAAGTTGTAAGAAGAGCTCAATCTTGGGGGTCCAAGAGCCCTCCCTTGGAGGAAGAAGGGACCCAAAGTCCCCTTTCTCTTTGGTGTTTTCTTTTCACTAATACAATCATTTCCATTGGTTACATGAGTCTTGTTTGTTTCTTGTTCTTATGTCCTTATGCACAATAGTTTAATTGTTTTTTCCTTTCCTAGTTTAATTCTTAGCTTAGTCTTTTATGTTTATTCTTCTAACCCTTTCCTTTACTGCTATCTTTCTTAGCTAACCAAACTAAGCTTGTAATCACCTCTGTTTTTCTCATTTAGGTGACAAAAGAGGCACAACACCGATGTTACGATATTGATGACTAGTAACTGGAAACCCTTATGGAGTGCCCAACCAAAATGTGTTAAGGCATTACAACCAAGCGCCAACATCAAATACAAGAGAAAACGCCCACAACGAGAAGCACAAAATCTGTCGAATCATCATTCACCTCTATCCAATAGGGCACGTCATGATCCCCACACCAAGGATCATGCCGTCCCCAGGAAATAGGCGTGGAAATAACCCTTGCGCAACCTAACCTATCTAGGCCCTGGACTCAAGAAAAATCCAATGCGCTAGGAGCTGAATAAATGAAAACAAGACTACACCCACGCTCCCAAGTAACAGGTCAACAGGGCACCAGATGACATCCTCGAATTAAAGTGTGTGAAGGACCAGAGGATTCTTGGTTCCTACAAGGCAACCCGATGGTGAATGACTATGACCAACCCCCCCTTTCTAGCTTGACCTAAGGTTCATATTCACCAATATAACAATTAGCCAAGTTTAGTTTTCAAAGATAAATCTACTAGTCCCTCGACCATTAAGATTGCGCCACACTATCAACTATTACGCCAATAATCAACATGTCTACAGTCCCAAAAATTTCAACCTTCATCTCCCTGTCTAACAAAAGATAATCCCATGTGTTTTATAAAAACAAATAAAATTTTAGAACCTTTATCTAATTTAATGTCATTGAAATTTATTATTTTCTTGTGGAGAAAAACTACTTTTCCTTTCCTCAAAACTCACTTCACCCTTAAGGAGATGTTATTTTAAGTACCTAAATAAAAAGTTAGATAAGGTAGTTGAGTAAGTGGTTAAAAAAAATTGATTAGAGGATCAATTTTGAGGAAGGTTCATGTTCAACTCTGTTCACCCCGGATGGAGCAATAAAGTTCGAAAATAAAAATGAAACAATGAAATCGCTGCCCAGAAATACATAAGTGGCTATCAAGGAATACGTGGCACGCTGTCTATTAGGGGGGTGATGTTTCTGTCCATAATACCTGACAGATTTGCCTTAACTAATTAATCATTGTCAGAAGGGAGACAGGGTCACTTCCAACAACTATCATCTACCCAAAAGAAGGGAGATGACGGTAGAGGTGAGCGGTCGTTGTTGGATTAAATACTCAGTCCATTAACATTCCAAAGGAAACACAACCTAGCCATGGCTACGCTGTCTGACATTAGCGACAACAGACAGTTGTGGATTTAAGGCCAGTTAACGCTTTCTATCCAACCATATGGTACAAGGATCACAACCAATACAAAACCACATCCAAGGTAGTGTAAAACACAGTCAATCTTAGGATAGAAACACAATCCATACTAAGGTAACCACACAATCATGGCCAAGGTAAAACACAATAATTTAAGTGCATCAAATTACAATCCTTCAAGTATAAACGCGCAGGTATCCCTGATATCCTTCACTGGGCATTGAGCAAATTCAATTCGTTGGGTGTCTCATAAGAAACACATGTATCATTTTAGTATTGGTGGTCCTTTTGATTTTAAAAATGATTAACCGCTATCTTAAAATCGTCCTCTGAAAAATTGAATTAGCTTCTGAATAATTCCAAACTCATCTTAATGATAAAACTGCTTCTAAGTAATAAATTCTTTCCTAAAAAGTTAAAACGTTTCTGAGCAATAAAATCGTGGGTACGGTGATAATGTAGAGTGTAAATATATGTTATACATGGAAAAGATAATTTCTCAGAGAAATAGGATTTCACTGTCTTAACAAATGTATAATTAATTTCCTTAACAATTCTGGAATATGATATCGATGTGTAACATTACTGGAATATAAAATCGTTGTATAATATTACAGACATATAAAATTATTGTATAACATTACTGGCATATGATATCTCTACGATATAATTAATTTCCATAACCTTACTAGGATATGATATCGATAACTCTGTCAACACAGTCTAGTATATATAAATTCATTGCTAGTAATGAATTTACAGTCACAGGGTACACATGAAATTGGTACCAATAGACATTGAACTCGCAGTGTGAATAACTTTATAAATTTCTCATGTATAAGAATCACTGACCACAATGTAAATCGTAGTCACCATTCAGATTGCAGTCAATATGTAAATCAAACTAACCAAATGTAAATCACAGTCAAATGTAAAGGGATTTGCAATAAAAAAAAAAAGAATGAAATTGCAGTCAAATGATGACGAAATTGTAGTCAATGTATTAACGAAGCACTGGGATTCACCATTTAATATCGCAGAGGTGAAAATGTAAATCACAATAACTAAATGTAATTTGCAGTCAAATGTAAATGGGATCGCAAAAAAGAGAGAGAGAATGAAATCGCAGTCATATGATGACGGATCACAGAGATAATCAACAAAGCGCAGAGACTATTCGATCAAAAATGAATCAACATAACACAAATATATCCAAACACAAGAAGGTGCAAAGATAACCATTCAGCCATGAATCAATCAAAAGGGGTAGACAACTAGGCAAACACATCCTTCACTCATCATCCACGCACAAAAAAGAAGGGCATTAGAATCTATAGGTCGTTGTGCATGAAAGTGACGATCATTGATTCGGCTCCTGGTCGACTGCTAAGGCATGGACTGACGAACTAGCGATGAGGATGAAGACCATACATAAACTCCTCATAAAAAACAATTAAAACCAACAAGACAATCACAACATCAAGGATCGAATGCCAATGGAATCAAGTCAAGCAACGAGCTTAAGGCTATGGGGAAAATTAAGTTCTCAATTAAAATGCTAAGTCAACACCTTATTTACACAGTTAAAAGTACATAATTGAAAGCGTAAAGTCAATAATAATCTACCATGCAAAATAAGAGCATGCGTACCGTAGCCCAAGTCGTCCGCTCTGAGTCGTTGTCCCATGCGCTCCATGCCGCTCCTGCTTGTCGACCGATGAGACTTCACTGGTACCTCCCAGCCAATGCTAGGGGTAATCTTCTTCTCCCTTAGCCCCCTAAGCTACAAAAGGGCCATGCACAGTGAACCAGAGAACAACTAGCTCCCAGCTTGCCTCACAAGGCCGATCTACCACTCATCACCGAGCTGGGTATCCCAACTCCCACAAGCTAAGTCAGTCAAGTCTAAAATTCTGCAGCGTAACATTATGCATGATAGAAGAGATCCATCCTCCTCCTTCTCCCTCCTTTATATAGAGTCTCTAAGTCTTGTACTTTCCCAAATTCCCATTTAATTTATTGTTCAATAATTTAATTCATAAAAATCCTCCCCGTATATGTGTTACCCATCCCCTTCATTGCACCATAAATTAATTTCATTAATTAATTAATTAATCCTATTTCCCTCACCCACCTAAAAGCATTCCTAGAATCGCTCCTAGGTGTCCCCATATTCTCTTACACAATTTAATGACTTACCCCCTTACTAATTTACTAGTTGAGTTTAATTTAGAAAGTTCTTAAATGCTAGATACCTTACTAAGTTAGCCATTCTGCTTTTTTTTTCTTCTTATGTTTCCCTTTCTCTTTATGTTTCCCATTTTTTCCTAGTTTCCTAATTCTTTTAAATTTCCCTCTTTCCCTTTTCATTTAAAACTCAAATTGGCAAGTGTAGAAAGTTACGTTTTTCCCCTTTTCTTTTTAATTAATAAATTTTTAATTAACATATGTAACAAAACAATTATTTCCCTTTTTCCCCCTTTTTAAATTTTATCCCCCAAAATATTTTTTTATAAATTAATTGAATTGCTTACCCCCTTCTCGTCACATGATTAACGATGCTTATTATTATTGTTTATTTATTTTTATTTTTATTTTTATATAAATATATATATTTTTTATCACAAGTATCACTTACCTAGATTTTAATTTTTGAGGATGGGCGACATTTTATCAAGGAAATTGATTTTAAATATTTCTTATCATGTTATTCGTTCTGAGGTCATCTAGGTTTATTCATTTATTATTTAACAATGCAACGTGGACTTCAAGACGCACTAGGTGCTCCAAGGGTGCCACTTGCCTCATTTTGTTTCCCTTGCACGACGTTCCCTTCAGGACGCACTACGTGCTCCAAGGGTGCCACTCGCCTCTTTCCGTTTTTCTTGTGCGATGTGCCCTTTAGGACACACTACATGCTCCAAGGGTTCCACTTGCCTCTTAACTAACTTGGTAGACATCAAAAACCCCTAGAGTCAATACTCTGCCAGGTGATCTTGTGGGATACTAAGGGCCTCTAAGGAATAAGACCACTGCCTTATTATGCACCCCCTAGAATCATCGTGAGCAACTGTCGCAGTATACCCTCACGACATCGTGGGTATTATCAAACTAGGTAGTCTTTAACCTACAGTTTGAGCCACAACGGGAGTGCTAGTAGGCTGTGGCAGGGCTGCTGTCCACACCTCTCCCTCAATGTCTCTGGTAGTCATGCGTGACCCCTCTACTCCACATGTGAGTCTGGTCGACCAACTATTGTCAGCCTGCATCATCAATGAATCATGTCAGAAATAATATCCATAATCATAACATCTAATCAGATGCACAAATGTCATATATACAACAATCAAACCCCAATAGTCCACTCCCTGACTTGATTCAAAGTCCAAGGGTTTCATCGATGCCTCTGCATTCCTCGAGGTCCAAAATCCTGCACACTCAGGAGAACCGAGTCAATAGCACATGTCTATAACAATACATCAAAATAGCATGTCAACATATTCATAATGACTCATAATCATGATCAGATGCCCAATAGTAATATAATCCAAATCACTTGCAAGCAAGTGTCCTCAAAGAATGAGTTTTCTTAGTGCGCGTAAGAGTGAGATGTTACATACACCACCTCTTGGTATAAAATTCATCTCGAAGTTTCATAGTAAAAAGTGCCAAAATAACATGTATCATAGTATCATAAGTTTATCTATCCAACAAAATTGGAAACTGTTGGCACATATCATATGCGTCCTTCGAGGTCGCTGAGTGAGAACTATAGTGGTCCCTCTAGACCTTGACCTCATCTATTGTTTGACGTCGTAGTTGTCGAATGCGATGATCCAGGATGTGGATCAGCTCAGTTGTGAGCGCACCCTCATCCGACACCCACAAGGTGCTCAAGTCAAGACATGTGTAGGATTACTAGTCATAATGTCTCAAAAAAAGACGTGAAAGACATCGTGCATATGCCTCAAGAATTAGGCAAGGCTAGTCATTAGGCCACGGGTCTCTCTTTTCCACAATCTCATAGGATCCCATGAACCTAGGAGATATTTTAGCCCCTTTCCCAAACTTGATCGAACTCTTATGCGGTTTCATCCACAAAAATACTCGGTCGCCACATCATAACTATGGTCGACATGACGTGCATCGACATAACTCTTATGTTGATCATGCACTTCCTTAATCCTTTGTCTTATAGTTTTCATTTAATCTTTCATTTCTTGGATCGCTTTCGATCCCACTCGGACCCTATCCTCAAGCCGATCCCAACTCAAGGCGTCCGACATGGTCACCCCTAAAGAAACTTGAAGGGAGCCATCTTAATGGTGCTTTGGTAACTGTTGTTATAAGCGAATTCTATTGGTGACCATAATTCTTCCCAATGCTTTTGTTGGTCCATTGCTTACATGCGCGACATGTCTTCCAAGAACTGGTTTGTTCATTCGGTCTACCCATTTTTCTCAGGGTGATATGTAGTGCTAAAGTTAAGTTGGGTTCCGAAGGCCTCTTGGAAACTAGTCCAAAATCGTCCAGTAAACAACGATACTTGATCGGATATAATCCTCTTAGGCATGCCATGCAGCCTCCCAATCTCACTGATGAAAAGTTTAGCTATGTTAGGTGCCTAATACGTTGTATGCACCGGAATAAAATGAGCACTCTTTCTTAGGGTATAGACTACCCAAAAATCGATTCATGTTTCTTGTCGTCAGTGGAAATCCAACAATGAAATCCATCGAAATAACCTCCTATTTCGATTCCAGAATAGCATGTGGATAAAGTAATCCTGTTGGAGGTCTATGTTCATCCTTTACCTGCTGACATTCTAAACATCTGGCCACATAGTTGACTATGTCTTCTTTCATTCCTTTTAAGAAGAATAAGGGTTTAGGGTCCGCCCTCATCTTCGTGACTCCCAGGTGAGCCATGTATACTACTTGGTGAGCCTCGTTTAGGATCAAAATCCTCAACTCGGCGTTTGGTGGTATGCAAATCCGATTTTTAAACCTCAATAATCCATCATTGTCAAATGTAAATCCTTCAAATATTGGTACCATCATTTTGTTTTGTCTGATAAAATCCTCAACCTCTTTGTACCAGTCATTGTCGTGCGGTAAGGCAAGAATCTTTTCACGTAGATTCATCTGAAGAGACAACACTGAAAATATGCATGGTCTTCGACTCAATGCATCTGCCACTCGGTTCACTATTCCCATTAAGTAAGTAATCTCGAAATCATACTCGCTAAGCAATTCCGACCAACGTCGTTGTCACGCATTCAGGTCGCTTTGCGTAAAGATGTGTTGTAGTCCATAGTGGTCTGTCTTTAGTTCAAAATTTTGTCGAACAAGGTAGTGTCTCCAAACCTTCAAGGCATAAATGATGGCTAACAATTCGAAATCATGCGTCGCATAGTTCTCTTCATGCCTTCTCAGCTTCCTCGAAATGTAAGAAATCACTCGACCGTCTTGCATCAAGACTCCGCCTAAGCCTTCCTTGGATGCATCAGTGCACACCAACAATTTCACGTCCATGTCAGGGAAATTTAGTATCGGTGCCTTTGTCAACAACTCTTTGAGCCTCCAAAATGATTCCATGCATTTCACGGTCCCAACAAACTTCTTGTTCTTATTCTGTAATTCTGTAGTTGGATTTGCTATCTTCAAAAATCCCTAGACGAACTGTCGATAGTATCATGCTAAACCCATGAAGCTACACACTTACGGGACATTCGTCAGTGCAGACCATTCCATAATAGCCTTGACCTTTGCTAGATCCATGACGATACCTTCACCGGAGATGACATGCCCTAAGTAGTGAATCTTCAATTGATTTAACGAACATTTGGATAACTTCTCATACAATTTATGCTCTCACAGACATTGTAGTACCAAGCGCAAGTGCTCATCATGCTCCTCTGTTGTCCGAGAGTAAATCAAAATATTGTCAATGAATACTTGGACGAACTTGTCCAAGTACTCGCGGAACACCTCGTTCAATAAAACTCATAAATACCCCAGGGGCATTTGTCAGTCCAACGGTAAAACAATAAACTCGTAATGTCCAAACCTCATCTTAAAGGTGGTCTTAGGGACGCCATCCCCTTGATCCATAACTGGTGATACACTGATCGCAAATCGATCCTTGAAAACACCATCGCACCCTTCATATGATCGAGAAGATCATCCATCCTTGACAACAGATACTGATTCTTGATTGTTTCTTGTTCAATTGACGATAGTCAATGCAGAGTCTCCATGACCCATCCTTCTTTCATATGAAGATAACAGGCGCACCCCACTATGACACACTTGGAAATATAAGTCCTAGGTCCAACAAATCCTTCAATTGCATTCTCAACTCCTGTAACTCTGGGGTTGACATACGATAAGGTGTTCTCGCTATTGGTTTAGTCCTCGGTTTTAGGTCTATGGTAAATTCCAATTCCCTCTCTGGCAGCATCCTAGGTAATTCCTCTGGGAAGAAGTCTGCAAACTCTCTCACCACCGGAAGGTGTTCTAGACCTTCCGCTACTCCCTTCTCATTTAACGCAAGGATCTCATAAATCTTACATCCCTTGCGCATGCTCTTCTGTAGTTGCAAGGAAGAGATGAAACTCAGGGAAACTCCCTAGTTCCATCCTACAATCATGCGTCTCTGTCCCTCATCATCAACCAAGCTCAACCGTTTCGTCTTACATTTGAGTATCGCCTCATATGACTCCAACTAGTCCATACCGATTACTACATCATAAGATCCTAATATCGTGACGTACAGGTTGGCCCTGGTGACTAACTCTCCTAGGTTAAGGGTACAACCTGTAACCTTTCCTCCAACCTTCTGTTTAGCTCCCCAAGCCATCTCTACAAGCTAAACTCATCATATTCGACTGCTTTTACCTTAATCCTTTTTAGCACTACACCAGAAATGAAACAATTGGTAGCACCAAGATATATTAAAATACTAAGGGTCTGGTCAGCGACGGTATCCGACGTCTCGAGAACAGTCGACTGGTGCTCTGCATGGCAGTTATTCACCGCTGCATGAATCCGATGGGCCTTGCCCAAAACTCCCACGGTAGTGGGTCCAGCTGATCCAGATGCTTAGGCCCCTTCCTCTGGGAAGTAATGCCGGTAATGTGGCTCCCCACAATCAAACATAAATTCTTCGGTCCCGTAATCCTGGTACCTGAAGTAGAAGCTGAATTAAAACAATAAGGCCAACCTCAAACTTCTTGACCTTAAGTGTCTGGGTAATTTGGTGTGGAGCATACCGAAGTAGCTACAAAATGGGCCTCGTACTTGAGCACCGTGCGGCTGCCTTGTCTCAAGGTGTCGAACTCGTTGAGATGACGCTCAATGAATTCCTCAGAAAGTTAACTCTCTTGGAACCATTCCTCGAACAGTTCCCATGACATGTTGTCGACGACCATGTTCAAAAGTGGCAGGAGCATCTTCCTCCATAGAAGAGCGCTCCCCTTCAGTTGAAATACCACCATGTAGACCTTCATGTTGGAGGTCATAATCGCGAAGCGTGAAGCACAACGCCCTTCTCTAAAATCATGCCTCAATGACACCATCGTCCGTGACACTCGTGGACTCGAGAACTCAACTCTCTTGAGTTCTTGGTGGATGCTAACGGTACTAGCTAGGGCACATTATGGACCATGAGGGGTATAGGTACCCTGGCCTCATATCAGTACCGATGTTGAATCAAGGCCCTTTGACATTACCTGTAAGGGCCTTGTCATACCATCATCATCCCTTAAAAAAATTGAATCTATCCCAAGGACTTTCCCATCCCCTTAGGGGTTCACCTCCAAGAGTGCGATAACTTATGGAGGCGTCACACCTCCTTCCACGACACCACGTTGTGAACCTCTGAGGAATCCTCTAAATGCGATCACCACATGGAAACATTAAGGTTTTTAATTAACGCAATGGTTAATACTCACGGGTTTACTGCAATGGAAGGCCTGGAGATCCACAGTCGTAGGGTTGAACTTGCTCTGATACCATATGTAACGACCCCATGATTACGACTACATGTGAAGCAAAAAGATATATTTTTTTTTTAATTTTGTTTTTAGGAAATAAGACGACGACGACAACAGATGAACCACACAACTTGACCATGAACACATGCCCGCAGATCAAGCAAAAGACAACTACGACTCCACACACTAGCACAAGAGAAACTGGGTGAAACATGCATAAAGCAACATAGAGAAATGACTACCCACCCACCATAGACATAGCTATGCCTACGAGCTAAAGGAAAAAATCCACAATCCTGATGCTACGGTCTCGACGACCAGTAATTGGAAACCCTTACAGAGCGCCCATCCAAAACGCGTTAAGGCATTACAACCAAGCGCCAACATCAAATACAAGAGAAAATGCCCACAACGGGAAGCACAGACTCTATCCAATCATCATTCACCTCTATCCAATAGGGCATGCCATGATCCATGTACCAAGGATCATGCCTTCCCCAGGTGATAGGAACGACAATAACCCTTGCGCAACCTAACCTATATAGGCCCTGGACTAAAGAAAAATCCAACACGCTAGGAGCCGAATAACTGACAACAAGACTACACTCACGCTCCCAAGAAACAGGTCGACAGGGCGCCATATGACATCCTCGAATTAAATTGCACAAAGGACCGGAGGATTCTTGGTTCCTACAAGGCAACCCGATGGTGAATGACTATGACCAACCCTCGCCTTTCCATCTCGACCTAAGGTGCAAGGTGCATATTCGCCAAGATAACGGTTAGCCAAGTTTAGTATTCAAAGATAAATCTACTAGTCCCTCGACCATTAAGCTTGCGCCACACAATCAACTATTATGCCAATAATAAACATGTCTACAGTCCCAAAAATTTCAACCTTCATCTCCTTGTCTAACAAAATATAATCCCATGTGTTTTATTAAAACAAATAAATTTTTAGAGCCTTTATCTCATTTAATGTCAATGAAATTTATTACTTTCTTGTGGAGAAAAACTACTTTTCCTTTCCTAAAATTCACTTCACCCTTAAGGAGATGTTATTTTAAGTACCTAAATAAAAATTTATATAAGGTAGCTAAGTAAGTGGTTAAAAAAAAAATGATTAGAGGCTCGATTTTGAGGAAGGTTCATGTTCAACTCTGTTCACCCCGGATGGAGCAATAAAGTTCGAAAACAAAAATGAAACAATGAAATCGCTGCACAAAAATACATTAAGTGACTGTCAAGGAATACATGGCATGCTGTCTATCAGGGGGGTGATGTTGTTCTCCATAATACCTGACATAGTTGCATTAACTAATTAATCGTTGTCAGAAGGGAGACATGGTCGCTGCCAACAACTATCATGTACCCAAAAGCAGGGAGTTGATGGTAGAGGTGCGTGGTTGTTGTCGAATTACATACTCATTCCATTAACATTCCAAAGGAAACACAGCCTAGCCAATATGGCTACGCTTTCCGACATTAACCACAACAGACGGTTGTGGAATTAAGGTGAGTTAACATTGTCTTTCCAACCATATGGTACAAGGATCGCAGCCAATACAAAATCACATCCAAGGTAGTGTAAAATGAAGTCAAGCTTAGGATAGAAATGAATTCCATCCTAGGGTAACCACACAATCATGGCCAAGGTAAAAAGCAATAATTTAAGTGCATAAAATTGCAATCCTTCAAGTATAAATGCGCAGGTATCCCTGATATCCTTTGCTGGGCATTGAGAAAATTCAATTCGTCGAGTGTCTCACAAGAAATACAGGTATCATTTTAGTATTGGTGGTCCTTCTGATTTTAAAAACGCTTAACTACGATCTTAAAATTGTTCTCTGAAAAATTGAGCTAGCTTCTAAATAATTCCAAACTCATCTGAATGATAAAACTGCTTCTAAATAATAAATTATTTCCTAAAACATTAAAATGTTTATGAGAAGTAAAATCGTGGGTATAGTGATAATTCAAAGTGTAAATATATGTTATACACGGAAAGAGATAATTGCTCGACGAAATAGGATTTCACTGTCTTAATAAATGTATAATTAATTTCCTTAACAATTATGGAATATGATATCGTTGTGTAACATTACTGGAATATAAAATTGTTGTACAACATTACAGGCATATAAAATCATTGTATAACATTACTGGCATATGATATCGCTACGATATAATTAATTTCCATAACCTTACTGGGATATGATATCAATAACTCTGTCAACACAGTCTAGTATATATAAATTTGTTGTTAGTAATGAATTTACAGTCACAGGGTACACATAAAATTGCTACCAATAGATATTGAACTCGTAGTGTGAACAACTTTATAAATCGCTCATGTATAAGAATCGCTGAACACAATGTAAATCACAGTCACCATGCATATTGCAGTCAATATGTAAATTACAGTAACCAAATGTAAATCTCAGTCAAATGTAAAGGAATTCATAGTAAAAAAAGAGAGAATGAAATTGCAGTCAAATGATGACGAAATCGTAATCGATGTATTAACGAAGCACTAGGATTCACCATTTAATATTGCAGAGGTGAAAATGTAAATCACAGTAACTAAATGTAATTTGCAGTCAAATGTAAAGGGGATCGCAAAAAAAAAGAGAGAGAATGAAATCGTAGTCAAATGATGATGGATTGCAGAGATAATCAACAAAGCGCAGAGACTATTCGATCATAAATGAATCAACATAACACATAGATATCCAAACATAAGAAGGCACAAATACAATCATTAAGCAATGAATCAATCAATAGGGGTAGACAACTAGGAAAACACATCCTTCGCTCATCATCCACGCACATAAAAGCAAGGCATTAGAATCTATAGGTCATTGTTCACTGAAGTGATGACCGTTGATTCGGCTCCTAGCCAACTGCTCAGGCGTGGACTGATGAACTAGGGATGAGGATGAAGACTAGGCATAAAATCCTCATAAAATTCAATTAAAACCAACAGGACAATCACAACATCAAGGATTGAATGCCAAGGGAATCAAGTCAAGCAACAAGCTTAAGGCTATGGGGAAAATTAAGTTCTCAATTAAAATGCTAAGTCAACATCTTCTTTACACGGTGAAAAGTACATAATTGAAAGTGTAAAGTCAATAATAATATACCATGCAGAATAAGAGCATGTGTATCGTATCCCAAGTCGTCCGCTCTGAGTCGTTGTCCAGCGTGCTCCATGCCGCTCTCGCTTGCCAATTGATGAGACTTCACCGATACCTCTTGTTATTACTCTAAGAAACTCTTTGAGGTTGTAGGTCAAAGATGCTTGGTAACTTAAAGTAAATTTTTTTTTGTGTGTGTGGATCAATGGGATAACTCAACTACAGTATGGCCTCCAGACAGTCAAAATCAATAATCAAATGAATCAATGCTCTCAAGGGTCAATAATCAGATAATAGCTTTAAAAATGAGTGAAGAAATCTATACTTATTAACCAAAACCACATATGTGATGGGTCAAATAATATAGTGAAGAATACTATTAAGTCAAACCTATGAGCTGACTAATGAGATGATAGTCATTTAGCAGTTAAAAAAATCTTGAAATAAAGTACAGAAGAAAGGATGGAAATCTGATATTAATAAAGAGAGAAAATTGTGATATGTATTATCATATGAAAAGTCTGTTACAAATAGTATAGTTCCTGTATCCAAAATTGAACCCCTTTGCCTCTTATATCTATGAGATTAAATAATCTTTACAAATTATTTTCAAGATCCTCCAAAGATGGATCTGATAACTTCTTTTCTTATCTCAAATTTGAAATTGTGAGGTAGCTGGAAAAAAACTGAAATTTATGGAAAAATGTTGCTCCAAGATTCACCTATATCCTCCAAATCACAAAAGATCTGGGAAAACTGAGAGAGGTTATTGAATATCCACCTGTTCTTATGAAAAAAATCCTTCATTTTCTAAAAATAGTATTCCAACTCATCAGAATATGTCCTTAACGACAATGACTAAAACAGGAAAAACAAAGTATTTAATTTCTGGAAATATGGTGCTCAAAGATTGACCTATATTTCACGAATCATAATAGATATTGGAAAAATGAGAGATTTTATTGAATATCCACCTGGTTTTATGAAAAACCTCCTTTAGTTTCTAAAAATACTCTTCTAGATGATCAAAATTTGTCTCCCAAGAAGGTGATTAAAACAGGAAAATCCAGATTTCCAAATCTAGTCATATTCCTACATTTTAGGATTTGATCTCTAGAATATTTCCATTGATAAAATGAAGTGACACCTACACTCATGGATGATATTTGATAATATATATGATTATTCATCATCATATTCTCCTTAATAAACTCAACTAAGTTGAATTTGACCTTTTGACCAAAATAATACATTTTGGAAAATTTCTGAAAATGATGCCTCATCTTGTGGGGAACTTTTGACTACCTTCCCAAGATATAAATGAAGATCTAAAAGTACCATTGGAAATATTAGTATGTCTAGTTGTCAATCAACTATTTGAGTGTGTAAAACAGACTCTCCACGGCTCATAAAATTGATTTTTCCCAAGGCAATTTATCAGCTGAAAAACCTGCACTTTCACCAGCTCACTATACTGTGAAAAAAATCATTTAGCTGGTGAAAAGGGAGAATTTCACTGGCTTACTTCACTGTGAAAAAGTCATTTAGTTGGTGAAAGCTAAAATTTGTTTTTTGGTATATTTTGAGATGCCACATCATTTTTTCATTGGATAATAGGATTTAAAGCCGATCTTATATACTTTAAAACTTAAAAACTTATAAATAAATCTTTACCTTATTATCATATTATGATATGATATCAAAACAAATTTCAGAATGAATTATTTGATTGCTAACATCTGGCTCCAACTGGGATGTAGACCTCCCTGTGAGTTTTCCAAGAACCTAGTAGTTCCATTCGCCTTTAGCATTGCACATGGAGTCATCTGGCTGCCTTTAGTATTGAGCATGGAGTGATATGGCTGCCTTTAGCATTGGGCATGGATTCATCTAGTTGACTTTAGAATTGGGCATGGGGTCATTTGACTTTTAGAACTGACCCCCTGCAAACTTGTAACCTGCTTGTAGCCTGCTTGTTTATTGAAGAAAACTGAAAGCAATTGAAAGAATCTAATTGCTCATAGGACGAGCTTATTCTCTCTACCCACTCCTACTTTAACCCATTGTATTGTTGCTTGATCAAGTAAACTCGTGCTTCCAATGAAGCCATGTTAGAAAATGATTTACTGAAACTATTTTTGATCTTGACCCAAGAGATAATGAAATCCATATTATACAGAAATATAATTTAAAAGGACAATAAAACTGTCCTTCAACCGACAATTTTTTTTTGATACTTAAGTTGCTCATGGATTCCAAAAAATTAGCAAAAGGGTCATCTAAGTCATAATGAAATACCACTCCTTGTTGTTGGTCTAACTGATTGAATTACAACTGGTTGCCTTCAATGGTGACTATGAACTGCTCGACCTCTGTTAGAGAGTGATGTAAGATGAACTGTTGATCTGAACTTTTCAGCACACTATCTGCCTCTATATATATGCTGTATTTTTTCTTTATCTGCAAATCAGAAAAAAGAAGGTTGCCCTCATCATCTACTGCAGATCTGAAACTGTTACTTGTTGTTTTGTCAATTTGCTCATCACCTTTCAAGTCTTCAACGAGAAAAATCTAATCTTCATGACAACTTAAAACAGTAGATGTATTTGATACAATGTCAAAAGCATCACTAAAGTTATCATAGTGTGGATCACTGATCTCTTGATCATAATGAAGAGTATCTTCTATTGCAGCAAAGTCTTCACGAATTTTTGGATTTTTATTCAATAAATAAAACTCATGACAACATTCAGGATATAGAAAGTTAGATGAAAATATGCCTTTACAAAACACATGGAAGGCAACATGAAAATCAGCCAAAGAGATGATACTAGCAATAGGCAGCGACCGGTACCAATCACGAGCAATCCCTTCTAATGAAAAACATAATAGCCGAATCTGAACATCCTCATGCACAACTTGCAACCGATGCATGTAATCATGAAAATCCAACAAATGTTCTGTTGGCACTTACTAGTCTTCTCCTCGAAATTTGGGAAGACTATTTTCCCATTCATCTCTAGTAGGTACTGAATTAGGGAAACCAAAAATACTTGAAAAATCACAGAACGCATACCTCTTTGCTAAGATCTGGTTCATTTATATACCAGTGGAGTCACCAACAGATCCGTCCTTCATGGAGTTTCCAGATAGATGATTAAAACCACCGTCCATTTGATAAAGTAAATATACCACCGGAATTAGGAAGACGAGACGAATGCAATGGAACTATTTTCGTCGCATTCCAAGCACTTTGAAAATTGAGAAAAATTTGATCCCTTGATCAGTGTGGGTGAGATACAAAAGACTCCCCACCAACTATCGATACAAAGTGTTGTCCACTAATGGTGTATCCTCGCCATCCTCAAGTCTGATCCAAGATAAGAAGGGTGTAGGTGCAGACTTATAGTCTGTCATGTGGAATCTATCCAGAAGATCCCTGACATACTTAGCCTAAGAAATTTTGATGCCAAAAGCATCCTGGCTGATCTCAATACCAAGAAAAAAGTGTAGTGGACCCATGTCCATCATAGAGAACTTTCCATGCAAAATATATTTCACCAAATAAATGGCTGAAGAAAATATATCGGTGATCAAAAGATCATCAACATAGAGTACTAATATCATCACAAAGTCAATATTCCTCAACATGTAAACATTGGAATCATATTTACATCTAACAAAATCATGTGAAAGTAAGTAAGAATCCATCTTTTTATACCATGCTCTAGGTGCATGCTTGGGGCCATATAGAGACTTCTTCAGTCTGCATACTAAAGATGAGTTCTGAATGAACCCCTATGGTTTCTCCATGTAGATCTCCTCTGAAAGGTCACGATGAAGAAAAACATTCTTCACATCCATCT
>JZKD02S1662100.1:0-16250 GCA_000966675.3 Picea glauca
GACTCTCACTAGCAGCACGTATGCCCAGTTTCAGAAGCAGTCGTCCACAGCTCAGCATAGGCTTCTTTCAGCATTTGACACAGAAAAAGGTAGGATGCATATGGCTTACCTCCAAGCACAAGTGCCAGATCCCAAGGTGATATCAGATTACAAAAGGGCCACCTTTGAGTTTCAAGTGAAAGACGTGCATCCAGCAGATCAGATGGATCTGCACAAGCAAACTGGGGAGATGGTGTTCCACACTTTGGCCCATGCTTCAGCTTCTACATCAAAGTTTCGGGTAGCTTTGAACAATGCCCAGACCCAACTTAAGCTGGAAAAAATATCATCTTTCCCGAAAGACAACAGAATAAAGACGTTGGAGGAGCTGGTCCTCAAGATCGGTTACGACCCTGCAAACATCAAGGTTTTCGAAGAGATGATTAAAAAGAAAAATGCTGACATCACATCCTTAAGAAAACAACTAAATCTCCCTCCAACAGAGGACCCACAGGCAAAGGAGATAGCCGAAAAGGAAGGTGAAAAGGATGAGATGTTGAAGTTACTCATGGAGCAGAACGCTCAGCTAAAAGAGATGGAGGCTAAGATGGAAAGACTGATAAAAGAGAAAGAGTAGGCAAAGACAATGGAAGGCGTCCCATTAAGTGCTATCCCAATTGTAGGATTGAGCACAGCAACAGTGACAGTCGTTCCATCTGTTGCATCAGTGCCACTACCAGAGGGAACAACAGACCTGGCCAAGTCTATGGAGAGAATGAACCTGCAAGAGTCAGAAATCAGCAGGCTTAAGAAAGAAGTGGAGAATATCCAAGAGCTAAAGACTTCTTTAGAGACAAGTCTATCCAAAGAGAAATAGGCGAATGAACAAATCAGGAAGGAGTTACAGCGGCTCCAGAAACAGACAATGGAAGGAAATACTTTGGCTGAGGTTAAAGAGATTGTGTGGACAGATATTTGCAGGTCCATAAATGAAATCTGGCCAATGGTTCAAATCATGTTTGAACAAAATGAGTTGCTCGAGAGGAGCAAACACGCTGTGGAGAAAATCAGAATGGAGCTAGGAGACATGCCAGCACAAGCTAATGAAATCATAAGGTTCCTGAATTCCAAGACCAGGGAGGAACTCGAAGAATTGAAGATTGAGGACATGACAAAAACTATATTGGAGGTGATATGGGTTCTAACTAAAATAGGTCTCATGCTTCAGCTTGAGGAAAAGATTCAAGTCATGGATCAAGGAGTGCAGAAGTTTTTCAATAAGATAGATGCTCTTCAAAGGAAGGGTCTGCCTGGTCTGAAGGTCATTAATGACAAATTAATGACACTCCCTGATTACAAGAAAAGGTTGACTGAAGTGTCTAAGGACAGTTCCAAGTTTCCAGGTATACAGGGAAGCATCACAAGAAAAGCATTCATGGATGCCTTGCAGTTGGATATTAGTAGCCAACATGAGATTAAACACATATTCATCATCAAGCCTACATTTTCTAGGTACACAGACATGGATGAAGTGTATCGGAGATTGCTTAAAGTCACAGTGCCAGGTCATCTCAGATGGGAAGAACTATGTGATCTACTAGATTAGCAGATGAGTTGTCACAATCCAGTCACCTATCCAGTCAGAAGAGGTTGCGAAGACACCTCGCCAACGGCCTACCCCAAAAGTTCCGCAAATAGTTGTATTGAGTCATCAAGCAGTTTTGATTAGTTAAGTTAGTTAGACTAAAAATAGCATGAGCACGTCCTGATCAGTTATGACAGGAACGTTTTTATTTTGAATTATAAATACTTCATCTTTCGAAGTATTGAGGGTTGTTGATTCACACACCCTATTGCTATCAAACTGTACTATTTTTTAGGAAGATCGGCCATTAATAAAGAAGAGGCATTTACAGGATTCTTGCGTATGTTCACTGGTGATGTTAATTTTCTAAGTGAATTTTTTCCTTTCTCTGTAATCATTTTGTTTTCTGAAACTAATCTTTATGAATAGTATAATGTTGTAGGATTTATCTTTGATACCCTGTTTCCGATTCTAAAGATTTTAGTGTTTTTCTTCCAATATCTTCAATTAAGAAATTCTTAACTGCTTGTTAGTTGAAGTTATTTTCCTTATCTTTTCCTCTGTCCATCATTTTAATTTATAAAGATCCAGTGAGTGTATTATCTCGCCCTGTGAATGTTTTCTTTGGCATTTCTGGTTGTATCGATTATTGGCTTAAATACAGACCCCATAGCCCAATGGATGTGTAGACCGTCTCAACCAACTTCGAAAAAACTCTTTTACAACAAAACCAACAGTTTCTTTACCTAGCCTAATATCTGAAATTAAAAACAAAGCTAAATCATATAGAGAGACCCCTCTCTGAAGCTGGAAGGGCTAGATCCCAGCTTTAAAAGCGGTTGGTTAAGGTTACCTTTGTAGATTTCTTCTTTTTCAACCTCTATGAAATTTACCAAGTGCTAACACCCTTCTTTAGAAAGTGTTCGCACCCTAGCAGTTATACACAGTGTGAACTTCTCGCACCCTGGCTTAAAGCAGCCGAGAATCATGCATTCTCGCAGGCAAATGTATTAGCAGCCTGCGAACCTTCCTCAAAAATGATATTTCTGGAAAAAGAAGAAATTAACTTTTCTCAGGAGAAAGTTATAATGAAGAGCCTTAGTACACCATTATCAATACATCATCATGACGACCAAAATCATGGGTAACACCAGGAACAACCTGAATTCCCAAAAATATTTATAAAAATTGAATAAGGAGAACGTTATCTCGACGAAGCTAAGCCACCAGAATGAATGCAAAAATCAAAACAAAGGAATTTGACATATCAAATGATCATAGACCAAAAATGGTACGAATAGGTGACTATTGTTCTGACAAGAAAACATTTGACATAGTCAATCTACTAAAATAATATCATGATGTTTTTGCGCGTGACTACAAGGACTTGTAGAGGAAATAGGCGAAATAAAGATTGAACGTATTCCAGGTGCAAAACCAATCAAAAAATGACCATACAAGTTAGTACATAAATATAAATTGATCATTCAAAAATATATTAAGGGATTGATACAAGCATGTATTATTTACCCTATTGACAAGGCATAATGGGCAAGTCCCATGGTGGTGCAACCAAAGAAACATGATCCTAAAAAATTGAGATTTTTTGTCTATTTCTAGGGACTCAAAAAACATATTGTGAAAGATTTGTTTCCCACCCCCTTTGTTGACGAAATAACCAATGAAGTCGTTGGTCATGAATTTGATTCATTCACTGGCAGGTTCTCAGGATATAATCAAGTGCCAATAGAAAAAGAATATTAGTCAAAAACAACATTTGTGTTGAAATTTGGATCTTTCACCTACAAAGTTATGTCATTTGGACTAAATAATGTGCCAGCAGTTTTCTCAAGAATAGTGGTTAAATAATTCCAAGAGTATATCTATAAAACCATGTTCGTATACTTCAACGACTGGACAATATATTGTCTATTCAAAAATCACATGCAATGGCTTCGACTTATGTTGGAACGATGCAGACAAATTCAAATATCATTATATATCAAAAAAGGCATATTCGCCACACCTATTGGAATCGTGATAGGACATGTGGTATGTAAAGATGGGGTAAAGGTTGACATGGCTAATATTAACGTTATCCTTGATCTAAAACCACTCGTGAATAAAAAAACAAATCAAAATTCCATTACATCATACTGGATATTATAGGAAGTTTATATGCCACTATTCGGACATCACCTTACCAATGGATGAGCTCTTACGAAAACATGTTGAATTTAAATGGAGCCAAGACTGCCAAGAATCCTTCAAATTCTTACAGAATAAGTTGGTCAAAGTTCCCATTCTAAAATTTCCAGACTGGTCGAGAAAATTTCATTTCTATGTTGATGCGTCCAATGTAGTTGTTGGGTCAGTTTTAGCACAGCCATACGATGACACAATGGATCATCCAAATGTGTATGCAATTCAAAAACTAAATAAGGCAGAAAGAAACTATTCGACTACAGAAAGGGAAGCCATATCAATGATATTTTCTCTACAAAAGTTCCATCATTATTTACTTGCAAATCCCTTTACATTTTTTACAGACCATCAAGCACTGAAATACTTGGTCAATAAACCAGTTCATCAAGGAAAGATTTTTCGTTGGTTACAATTATTTCAGGAATTTGAATTCTATGTAATCATACAATCGGGGAAAAAGAATGTATGACCTGGTCACCTATCACAACTAGAAACAAGAGAAGACCCTAGAGGCATCGATGATGATCTTCCAGATGCACATTTATTTCGAGTCGAAGTTGCCCCTAAATATTTACAAGACTTGCCAACTTCCTAGAAGAAGGAAAAGCTCTAGAGGACCTTCCAACAAAAAAAAAGAAAATTTTGGCCCTAATAGTTACACCTTTCACAATCATCAATGGATATTTATACAAAATGGGAATGGATGATGTTTTAAGAATATGTGTGCCAGAACAATGAAGCCCATGCAGGAACAATCGGGGGACATTTTCAAGCTGACACAACAACCAGAAATATACTACAAGCAAGCCTTTGGTGGCCAACTCTGCATAAAGACTGTCGAGATCAAGTAAAAAAATGTAATAGTTGTCAAAGGCTTGGACGAACCTTGTGGAAAAATGAAATGCCACTAAGCTCAATCAACCCTAATCGAGCTTTTGAAATTTGGGCTATCGACTTTGTTGGGACATTTCCATAAAGGGAAAGAAGAATTAGGGATAAGTACATCATTACTGCAGTTGAATATGTGACCAAGTGGGCAGAAGCTGAGCTATTAGAATCATATACTAAAGAGGTATAAGAAAAATTCATCTATGAAAATATAATTACAAGGATTGGTTGTCCATTGACACTAATAAGTGATCGAGGAACTCACTTTGTAAAGGAAACAATTGAAGTCCTACTAGAAAAAAATTTAATCGGCCATAGGGAAATGACAGCTTATCACCCATAAGAAAATGGGGCAGTCGAATCCTTTAACAAAACGTTACACAAAGGACTCAAAAATATCTGCATCATAAACAAAGATGTCTGGGATGACAAGATTGTTGCAATCCTCTAGGATTTCATATCATCATATAAATGATCAACTGGGAAGAGTCCTTTCAAGATAGTCTACAGTCAAGAATTTGTTATCACTTTACAATTTTGGACCAATTCCAACAGGGTTGTAGCTGTAGAAAAATTTGATAAGAGGAAAATTATGAACGACCGACTATACAAACTTAACAAGCTAGAAGAAGAAAGGTTAATAGTGATCCATCACCAAGAGGTGCAAAAGAAACAACAGAAAGTGTGGTATGACTGACACATAAATAAAAAATACATAAAAGAGGGAGACTTGTTCTTACTGTATGACAGTCACATAAAAGGAAAACCCAAAAATTGGAAACATCATGGCTTGGGCCTTATGTGGTGGAAGATATTTGACCGCCTAGAGTGGTCCAACTTAGAACATTATTGGGGAAACCATTTAAGAAATTAATAAATGGTGCATGTTTAAAGAAATATCAAGTGTAAAAGAAAATAACCCTTCTAACAAATTATAGCAGGGATTTACCAACAGGAACCGACGAAACCAACTAATCATACTTATGAGAAATAAACCCTGCTTAAAATTAATAAACAAAAAATATTTAGGCAAATTTAGGTATAGAAAACTGAAAAATGTAAAGTATTTAAAGGACACCCATAACACTAAAGAAAAGAAACAATAAAGTAAAATGGAGAGAGAAAGAATCCCTTGATCGAGCCCAAGACAAAGCAGTAGAATATATTCTCGATATGGCACCCCATCGATCGACTTAAGACAAATACTCATAAGAAGAGAATCAAGCGAAAGGATCAATACGGGAGCAAGCGAGTGTGGTTCAAGTAAGTGTATATTAGGAGAGAATAGATCAAATGAGCACAGACCAAGAGAAAATGAATCAATTTGGCATGGAAAAAGATAGCATCATTCAGACTCAATTAAAATTAGCAAAATGAACGAGAAAACAAGCCATCAACAACATCGACTAAGTCAGTCCAATAATAAATATGGCTCAAGGATACCATTCGGTCGGCCCATGTATTGACCATGTATAAATAGAGGAGATCTCGTCGGTTAGGCCCAGGACAACATCGACCGAGAAAACACTGACGTTGATGGAGAAAGAGCATTTAATTTCGGACAGGTAAGGGTCGATGAGAGAATTAATGATGGAAATGATCATCGTACATTTTCTCACACAACCGTCAAATACACTGATACGTGGGACAATCAACAACAAGATCTTGCAATTAATGATCGACGAGACATAAATGAATTCCAACCAAGCAATGATTTAAACGTCCATTCACTCAACTCACTCGTACCACCAATATTTATGAAGGAAGAGCATGAAATACGAGAACAATTGGATGCATTGAACCTGACGCTCTCGCCACTAGCTATAAATATGGAAGAAGCATATGGATTTGCCTCATTGTTATTTTCACCTTCACAACTAATTATAGAGTAGAGCGCACAATCATTGAACCCGTAAATTCAACAACCTTTCCCGAAACCAATAACCATAATCCACAAATTTCGAGGATGAGAAGTCAAGTCAGCAATGCAATAGAAGGTTTAAGAATGAGGCAAGTTTTTGTCAGAGCGACTACAATTCCATTGCAAATCCAGATGAAAAATATTCAGCTATCGAAGATGAAGGAACCGTATTGGAGCAAGCAATGAATAAACCTCACAGAATGGGCAATGTAGGAAGGCAAATGGAAAGAAGAAACCGAATTCCTAAAAAAAGAAATAATTTGACATATCCTTGGCACCCCGCAAGTAGCTGACATGGGTTGATGGAAAGGAGAAGTGGAAAAAATCATTTTTATTTGGTATCATCAAGGATACCTCTGGTTGGATTATCTAATAGAAATAACTAGCAAACTCATCTATCGAATTTTGGGCATCCCAAGGATAGGCTAAGGTACCCAAGTCGGCCAACACTAACAAATGGATGTAGTTTTTGACAAAGTCAGTGATAGCCAAAAACTCTAAGGGGTTGTTGATCAACATAATTACCAACCTAAGAGCTCGATGGACTGCCATAATAATTTCTATGTGCTTCACACCAGCATTTTGGGCGTTTGACGTAAAGATGACAATGGTCGAGGCAATAGATCAAGTCTATCATAATGCAAAAAGATTCAATTTGGCAGAACACTTGGGTGATATGATCAGATCCAATTGTAAGGAATTTCAAGATGCAAGCAAGGCCATCAAATTTCCTTCACTATTAATTTGGATAGAAATGGAATAATATGGGCATGGTGGAGAAGAAGTATTCACATATAAGAAAACCCCAACAATGGAGAAGTACATAGTCTTCTCTTCTATTCAAATAGGTACATCAAACTCACTCCCATCACAAGAGATATTCCAACTATGGGTTGAAGGCTTGAAAGATAGTACTTGTTATCCCCTAGCCTAGGGATAACTAATGAGATCATGTCTTGAGGACCACAGGTCCTAGAAATGGAGTACCGAGAGTCAGAGGACTTAAGCATGGCCCCGGAGGGCCCCTCTTTTATTTAGTGTAGTCCATTTATCAGCAGCAGCAGTATCCATCCCACCAGCCTAGTCCTGAAGTAGTAGTAATGCTTTCTCCATGAGGAAATGAGTCAGGGTGTCATGGTATGTGTCACTCTAATTTTTGAAGCACTTGAATATGTTGCATTGAATTCTTCTTCATTTCATGATGTTTTCTTGGAAATTGTGTTATTTTCCTCATTCATACCTGGAAGGGTGACATGGTGCCCTAGTAAGTTGATCTCCCTTTAAGATGGGTTGTCGCTGGGTGGGTCTGTGAAAGGCCATCGTCTGTTCCCTCCATACTTACCACTTTCCATATGTATTCTTCTCATCTCCCCTACCTTTGTTTGGCCATTGGGATTGGATACACTAGGAAGGGTTGTACCTTACCTCATGGGAAGAAGGGCATAAAGGCCCATAGGGTAAAAGTAGCTGACAAGAGTTAAAATCCAATATAGAAACCTTTGAGATGCTTCACCCAGGGATCCCCGAGAAATAAGTGAAAATATTCTCAATAAGAAAAGGGGACCCATAAGATACATAAACACTCAAGGTACTATTTTATGGATAGGAGGTCTCATCATGAGCTGGCCTATTATGACCATGGGTATGTAGTAGTATGACAATACCACTTATCTGGTCACCAAACTAGGGTAGTGGATCTTGGTGGCATAGCCAAGAGAAAGAGGGTATCATCACGAGCCATCCTTCTCATCTTCGTGAAATATTTGTGGATAACATTGTCACCTTTGGTCATCAAGCCAGAATAGTGGCCCTCAACTATTCCCTTGAAGCACAAAAGAAAAAGATCAAAAGAAATAAAGCTAACATTAAAAGGCAATGAATGGGATAGGAAACAATATCATTTATGACAAGGTGCAGCTCACCCTCTACAAAGGCACCCATAGGTAAGATTTTACATTTCCCTATTATCCCATGCACCATATGCCCAAATGCTTACCCCATACCACCTCATACACTTGCATGATCTGGACTAGATCCCACTTGGGAAACACCCCAAACTTAAGAGAGGTTAGCCCAATAGAATGCCCTGATATCTTCTCCAAACCTAACTTGTCAAATTGCATAATGCCTTTGAGCATTTGCTTGAGTTAAAGGGGGTTTGTATGCACATGTTTGGGTAATTCAATTATTGGATGTCATTTACATGTTATGATCCTTGTGACTTATGAACCCATGGAGGGCGTACTTGTTGTTGTTGCAGGAATTTTCCCGATGGACAGGTACACATGAGGGAATGATTAGCTCGGACCTTCATGGGGGACTTAAATCCCACAGATGGATGTTGTAACCCTAGCCAGGGGTAAGAAGACGTTGAATATTTGCACCAGGAAGAAAGAAGGATGTTGCCTTTGGAGGCACCCTGGCAGACCTAGACCCAAGGGGATCTTGCTCTTCCACATGAACGTTGGCCCTTGAAGGCCTAGGATGTCACCATCATGACCCTGGACGTCATCAAGAGCTAGGGTTTTCATTTTGGAGGCATTTATGAGCCTAGTGTCACGTGTGGACTTCATATGGGGCCTTTGGAGGCCAAGCACCCTACCTTTTAGGCTCAACTTTCCACCTGAGGGCCTCAGCATCACCCTAGAAGGGCATGACATTACCCTTGGAGGTGTCTTTAGTTGCTAATTAATTTTATTATGTCAAAATTGGATTTTATTGTAAATTGGCTAGGTTGGCCTTAATTTTGACCTAAAATTAATTAAGGGTCAATTTTTTGTATAAATAAGCATAAAGTACATTCATTTTTTCATCACAACTCTTCATACAAGAGGAGAGGTCTGAAATTTGCACCCTAGTAAGGGCTATTGGCTAAAATTGTGAGGCGCACTCTTGTATAAGGCTAATTTTTGCACGTTGGATCAATCTTGGAAGCTTTTATGATGATCTTGCAAGGTATTTTCATGATTATTCTTGGTGCAAGTAAATAAAATATGCATTTTATGTCATCTATTGAATGCTTTATGTATGGTTTTATTTGATCATACAAGATTATGAAATTGCATGTTATACTTAATGCTTGAAGTAAGGAACTTAAATTTCTACTTTCTTACTTTCTATTTTCCAAGCTTTTCATTGAATTTATCTAATGACCAGTGAAACCCTAGAGCCCTAAATTGCTAGCACTCTAAGGTTTTGACCTAGTTATCTTTTCCTAAGTTTTATCCCATAAGAATCCTAAGGAGAGCAAGGAGTTAGGGCCTAGAATTTCCTACACCCTAGTATCTTGTTTCTTGAGGTAAATGCATAGGAGGACTTAAGTTACTACTTCTCCTATGCATTCTCCCTCTTAGACTTTTTTGCATTATCATAATTGAATTGTAGCCTTTGAAGAAGTCGTCCAATTGACTCCATAAGCCCTAGAAGGAACTAGTTATTGCCTCTCTCTTGTTGAAGTATTTATTAAACACTCTTCTCTTGAGATTTTACTAACTATTTATAACCCTATTTTATCCTAGATCACTAACTTATTTGTTGTTGTTATAAATGATTGCTACAGCCCTCTAAATGCAGCAAATTTTCTGCATAATTGACTTTGAATGCTAGCTAAATACTTCGGAAGTTGCTTATGACATTTGATTATACTTATTCTTATTAAATGTTTTCTTTTTACTGTATTTTCAAGCAATTCTAAGGAGTATTTGTTGCATCTGTTACATTTTATCAATTGTTGTTGTAAACTTATTAATTGTTGTAAATTTATATCATCTAGCACTTACTTTCATTGTCCATTGTCTCTTGAGGTGTTATTGTCATATTTGTACCTAGAATTATTGTATATGCATGCTATATTGTCTTGTTCTAGGTAGGTACATCAAGCACTTCATTAACATCATCTTTGGGACATAGATTTAGTGACTTTGGTAACCAGTGATAGGGGGGAATATATATTGAACATAACCCTAATTTTCTATCCCTTTAGGTTACTGGGGACGCCTCCCTGGGGTAGACCTTTCATATCCATAAAAAGTGGGGATTTCCTATTAAGGTGACAGTGATAGAATATCATGTTTGTTACACCAATCTCATTTACTTGCCTTGGGATTTGGGAAATTAAATATTGTGTGATAACATTTTTGGCTCCATTGAAGGGGAACATCAAGTCAATTTTCCTCGAACGACACTTTTTCGGTAAGCCTTTTTCTCAAATCCTTTCACTTTTCAAAGATTACCTGGTGACTCCACTGAGGGTGATTCCCTCTTTTCCCTTTGATAATCCCTAAAAGGATTATCTGACGACTCCATTAATGAAGAAGCCAACCATGGCTTATCAATGGGACCCAGGAAATTTTAAACTCTTGGATATGAGTGAAATCCCAGGTTACCCTCAAGAAATGCCTCTGAGGTATGTAAAATGGCTCCCTAGATTCATTGATAGTGATGAAGAGAATGTTGAGGACCATGGGTGTGACTTTTGGGCCTTCTTTCAAATCCATTATATTAGTGATGATGTTGAGGATCTGGCAATGAAGCTTTTCTCTGCCACTCTTCGTGAAAATGCCAGGAGATGGTATTATGGCCTCCCTGATGCCAGAATTACATCCATGGATCAATTAGAAGAGGTCTTCATCAAGAGATGGAATATCAAAGAAGATCCTATGGTTTTTCTAAACAAACTTAATAACATAAAGAAGAATGAGAATGAGACTGTTATGGGGTTCCATACTAGATTCCAGAAGATGTCATGACAACTCCCTAGAACCTATCATCCTGGACCCCAGTTCCTCATTTTCCTCTATACCAAGGCATTCTCAGGACTATCAGGATTCCTTTTTGATAAAAAGGTCCCAAGGTCAATCCAATAAGCTTATGACATGGTCACAAAAATCGAAGCCAACATCTTCTCATCCAAAGAAGAACAATCCTTTGTTCCAGAAGTCAAGATTGGTGAGCCCAACGATACCCCAGATATTCTTTGGAAAATACCTTTCCTTGAGACCTCTATTGAAGAATTCTCGAAAGGTTTGGAGCAAGTCATCGGTCAACAAGAGGTTGAGGAGAGGGATATTGATGAAGGTTACCAATCCCATGGGGAAGAACAAGAATTTACTCATGCTTCTAGTAAGGATAATGAGGACCTGGTTAAAGAGCGAGAGCCTGAAGATATAAAACATGATGATGAAGTATTAATGTGTGCTCCTCCCTCTGATAAATCCATCTAAAATCCTATTCCTCCTACACAAGAAGAAGAGGATGAGGTTAGTCACTTTCCTTTTGAGGTTTTTGATGATACCTTATTCTATGATTCATAAGGTCAAGAAGAAATGGAATCCTTGGATGAGAGAGATCCTCCGTATTATGAAGCTAAAGATGTAGGGGCGAGTCATGAAGACGAGGCATTGATGCTTACTCTTACATTTGATGAAGTTATCCAAATATTTGATGCTCTTTCACAAGAAGAAATGAATACGGTAAGTTGTTTCCCTTTCCAATATTTTGAAGATGCTTTATTTTGTGATTCGAAAAGTGAAGAAGTGTTACAGTATCCCTTGGATGTTTTAATCCCTATGTGTTATGATAAAGGTAATGACATGGTTGATAATATTGATGAGTTCATACATGTCGGGAAATGTAAATGGGATGTGACTTGCTATGATGGGGACCCTATTTACAACATTGACAGTCATTTCCAAATGTTGCCTTTACAACTATCATATGAGGTTATTACTAATTTTGACATTTGGCAACAAGGAGATGATGTAGTTACATATGTTTTCCAAGCACCCAAGGGTGACCTAGTTGTATGTTCTCCTGATGATTTTCGGTCATATCTTGAAGATTTTGATAAGTATTCCTTTGAGCACTTGGATTTATTCTATGAAGAATATTATCAACCACCATTGTGCTCAGATATTGATAAGGATAAGGGTGTTTCTTACTTGTGACAAGGTTTTCCATCTTCCTTCAACTACTTTACCTCGCTATGTCACCAAGGGTGAAGTTGGGAAACATGTCCCTTGTCTTGAGTTTTATCCGGGTCAAATCCTTCTTTTAGAATTCAAGGGTAGGTTGAATACCTTAAGAAGAAGTTTCTTATCTCATTCTTTCAACTTTCCCTTAAAAAATTGCCAATTATCCTCTAGATTCTTGCTAGTCCCTTCCCAGGCCTCAGGATGTGATGATGTCTAAGGTAGCCAACCTTCATACTCTTTGAGTCATTATTTTGAGCCTTTGATTTTTCATGATCCCTTTCTTATATGGATTGAGCACTTTCCTAGAAGTGTGACTTGGCATAATTTTGTCCCTCCCTCCCGCTTCCATGAGCTAGAGTTTAGGATTTCCAATAATATGATATGTGCTCTAACTCATGTTATTTTTGTGCTTAACTTGTCATTGTTTGGTTTATGATGAAGCACAGAGGCAGGTGTTATGAGATATTTCTAGGATGGTTTCATTGGTTAGTTGACTACACCTAGCATTCAACCAATAGGGAAGTAGAGGTAGGTAGGAATTTGCATCCATTGTACATACCATCTGCATTTCATATTAGTATGGTTATAGTTGCATTTTCATATTGTATTGTTTCATTATGTATATATGTATGCTAATGATTATATGCTAGATTAGACATGATCTTTATTTGTTTATATGAACAAGGGGTGATATGACCACCCTAAGGATTAGTAATATCCTTTGTTGAAATTTAGCAGTCATAGGTCATACCAAATATGTTGAGGTTCTCATGTGCTCTACGGTGAGAACATTTCCCTGAGTTGGAGCCATATGTTATCCCCTATCCTAGGGATAACTAAGGAGATCACGACTCGAGGCCCACAAGTCCTAGACATGGAGTATCAAGAGTCGCACAAATTAAGCATGGCCCCAGAGGGCCCCTTTTTTATTCAGTGTAGTCCATTTATTACCAGTACCAGTATCCATCCCACCAGCATGGTCTTGAAGTAGCAGTAAGTCTTTCTCCATGAGGTAATGATTATGGGTATCATGGTATGTGTCACTCTAATTTTTGAAGAACTTGAATATGTTGCATTGAATTATTCTTCATTTCATTATGTTTTCTTGGAAATTATGCTCTTTGCCTCGTTCATACCTAGAAGGGTGGCATGGTTCCCTAGTAAGTTGATCTCCCTTTAGGATGGGTTGCCACTGGGTGGGTCTATGAAAGGTCATCATATGTTCCCTCCATACTTACCACTTTCCATCGTCATTCCTCTCATATCCCCTACCTTTGTTTGGGAATTAGGATTGGTTACACTAGGAAGGGTTGTATCTTACCTCGTGGGAAGAAGGGGATAAAGTCCCAGATGGTAAAAGTAGCTGGCAAGAGTTAAAATCCAATATTGAAACCATCGAGATGCTTCACCCAGGGATCTGTGAGAAAGCAGTAAAAATTGTCTCAGTAAGAAACGTGGCCCCATAAGATACATAAACACTCAAGGTACTAGTTGATGGATAGGAGGTCTCATTATGAGCCGACATATTATGACCATGGGCATGTAGCGGTATGACACTACCACCTATCTGGTCACCAAACCAGGGTAGTGACTCTTGGTGGCATAGCCAAGAGAAAGGGGGTCTCATCACGAGCCATCCTTATCATCTTCATGTAATGTTTGTGGATAACGTTGTCACTTTAAGCACATCATGTAAAAATTAACCATTAACAATGTTCGCGTTCAAATGGTCACCAGGTGAGAAAATGGAGAGTGCTTGCATACCCTGTTGGGTTCAGTAGGGCAGAACAGCTGTGGAGCAAAAGGGTTAAAGAAAATGAAACTAACTACAATCTAACTATCAACTGAAAGCAAATAACACTGCGAAAATAAACAAAAACATCAAACATAAGACACAAGGGTCATCAATGGTTTCAGGCTGGTGTATTAATGAAACCAGAGAGCACGCTAAAGAAAGAGACCAGGGGTTCCTTCTCCCTCCAGCGGAAGGCTCTTCGGGGCCCTCAACACAATGCTTTCCTTACAAACGAAAAAGAACTGAACTGAGTGGTGAAAGAACTCTGGGTGATGCAGTTGATGGGTTGTTGTCAAAGGCTGAGCTCTGAACCATCTGGACAGCATAACAGTGCTTAGAATTCCCTGCCAAAATAGTGTGTCCTCATGGCCTTTTATAGCAGCTTCACGGGCGGTCACGTAACCTTCTCCAAGTGTGAATAGGGGTGCATTAGGGTTTATTTAGGTCATTAATCCACCGATTTTGTAGAGCCGACTCTAATTTGAGAGTCAAATCATCTTGGGGGCCGGTCCGTAGGCAGTCGGGAGGCCGACCTATGCAATTAATGCATTGTATTAGCAGATGCGAAAGTTTTTGTGTTGACAGTCGCGCGTCGAGTGCGCATGCGCTATTAACACGTTTTTGTCCCGCGCATGTGCGCGCGCATCAAGCTGCTGTAAAGCGCCCTTCAATTTTTGGTTACTTTGTATAGTTTTTTGCCCTTCTTGAGTGCTATGAAATTAATTCAGTGCCATGAGTGACTTCATTATTGTTTTTATGATGTGGAGTTCTTGTCGCCATGTGCAGATGAAATTTCAGTGATAACAGATGCCCCCTGATGGATGAGGTTAGGAGCATACGTATAGCCGAAATCCATCAATGTTTCTTCTACTGAGAATGTTGTTGTAAGGGAAAGCAAGAGTGGGATCGTTCGGAGCGATCCGTTGGAGAGAGAAGGAACCGGTATCTCGACCTTCTGAGAGATGTGCAGAGAAAAAATATACAACTGTGTACAAACGAGGCGGGCATGCCCCATGCTCGTGTGATGTAACTCTGAAAAAAAAAGATGACGGAAGTGTTGGTGTAGACAACTGCAGTGCCCTCAGGGGCGGTAATGATAAAGGTAGAAGACAATTCTGCAAAGGAACATACTCTGAATAACAGGCAATGATCATTGTAATAAGTAGCGACGCTGATGTGGGCATTGATGGCCCTACCACGTTCAGAGGTCTTCGGAAAATGACAAAAATAACTGCAACAGTCGCAAAGTAAGACCCACCATAACATGAGGGAGTGTTGGCGTCGAATGTTATGGGGGCCAACGACAGTAGGGAGCAATGGTGTTTCACCCCGTGTCGTCCGAGATCTATCATTAAAATAGAGAATGAGAATCAAGATACTGTCGCCCTTCTGGAAAAGTGTGTTGGTGTCGAAAAAAGGGGGACGCGACTCCCAGAAGAAAAAAGGTGCTCCGTGGAATCTACTGAGGTGAGGAAGTGGCAGAGGTATAGAAACAAAGTCAAGAAGTGGGATGACTCAAGACTGCCCTTTGTTGGAGGATATATAAGAGAAACAGTGGCCGCAACCGTGTAACAAGGTTGAGTGTCAGGGGGACGACAAGACTGGTGTTGAGTTGTGCCAGAGGCGGGACAAGGTGAACAAATTCAGAGGGAAGAGGGAACTGACCTATGGGGTACTCTGAAGATATGGACGATGTCGGCAAGGGCAAATGATAAGTATTGCTCCAATCCAAGGGTGACATGGGTTGCGTGTGGCCACAAGAAAGCAAGTCGCCAACGATTGACGACGAAGAAGGTAATGACTGAAGGTAAAGGTGTTTGTACAATAAATAATAAATAATAAATAATTTTGGGGAGAAATGTACAAATACAGAAACGGGTGCCCCAGTGTGAAATGCGTGCCCCA
>JZKD02S1662100.1:33043-50631 GCA_000966675.3 Picea glauca
AAGCTGGAGATAGATTTCAAGAAACCGAGAGAGTTTTTTATTTATAACGAGATTACCTACAAAACACTCTCTCATTTTTTAAAGAGAGTTTTTTATTCATGATATATGATGTCATATTTAACGCCTATTTTCCCAGTTTGTTGTGCAATCCGCTGCATTTTTGTTGTAGGTTATTGTTGCGTAGCAGACTTGTTGTGCAGGGGTGAAAGAGTGTCCACTAATGCACATGATGCCTTATCACAATCATATGGTCAAATTTTGATCATGATCAATGATTGTAAAGAATATTTCAGTTACGATTATGATTTGCCAAATTTGGGTTTTCTATTTTTAGTAAATCCATTGAAGTTATTGTTCTCTTTCAAAGAAATTGGATCCATGATTCAAGGAGACAGTAGTTCGACCCTAGCAGCCAAGGGTGACATTAGTTTTCTATATATGGGGATCATTTTCATGTAAAAGGGGTTGGTTGGAAAAACAGTGTAAACAGTGACTATTGAATGTAGCTTTTGAACTCGATTGAAATTTAATGCAAAGGTCCTGAAGCTTTGATGAAAAGATTCTAATGGTAGCAGTTTGATGTATTGTACTCTATCCTTCTGTACGTGATTTCCTGTGTTCTTTATATTCATATATATATATTGTCTAAATCGAAACATGATTCGAATCTAGAATTCAATGTGTGGTGCTCTATATTCGCGCCATTTAGACAACTGTGTTTTTTCTAAGTGAACTCTAAATTCATCCCTAGTGGTGCTCCGAGTTGGTTCATGTGTTTTTCTCTTTCCACACACAACGATTTTTAACTGAAAGATCATTGCCTACTTAGTATTTATCCTCTCAAGTTCAATCACTAAGTCATTTGTTTCTGTCGTTTTCTTAAATTGACTCCATATCCCGAGGTCTTGCTTTATTTCGCCAATAGAAACAAAAATATTGTAGAAAAGTGTTAAATCTAGCTGACAGTTTAAAGCCATAACCTGTACAGAGACGAAGTCTCAGAGAGAGCCCTCTCCATGTCGGAAAGGCTAGTTTATGGCCTCAAAGTTTGTTTTTAGGTTGCCTCTGTCATTTTTTTTCTCATCCAAATGAAGTTTACAGAGCGCTAACAGAGTCTCAACTGCTTATACCCTGACCTCGTTGGGGACATGCACCAAGAAACAAATGAAGAGAATACCGCTATGATACCAATGATACGAATTTATGGGAAGAACAAAATGAAAACACATATATATAATATTAACACATAGATATCATGAATAATAACAGAGATACATTAAAACTTGACTTCTATTAAATAAGAAATATGTTGAAATTGTAAAAATGCAGACTTAAACAAGCTTGCTAGAATGGTGGCAGCTTATCTTTTAGAAGAAATGTGATGGTTACGCTCATTCACAATAAGATGAGTACAATGAGGCTCCCAAAGTTATTTTTACATAAAACATGAATTTCAAAACCTTAGACATACAAAAAAACTTAACCCTAGGAGATAAAGCACCAAAAGTCATGTGGGCCCCATTGGGGTAAGTTGGTACATCAACTTCCTGGGGTTGTAATTTTGCATATGATCTTAGTTTTAGGCGCACAATATCCCATTGGAAATTTCTATCCGAGTACTACACATTATTCCATCACAATTTAACTTAGACTACATTGAGACTGTGGCGGGCCCAAAAAACGTTGTTTAGGGCCTCAAAACGGCCCTGGAAGTTTAGGACCCAAAAAGCTAGAAAAAAATTGCCAAGATAAAAAAAAAAACATAATTGCCAAGATGAAATTTGTATGTGATCCATATGGAAGAGGTGGGTGGCCATCGATATCCACCTGGATCAAACATCCACTCATGGAAACATCATAACCTTGTAGCAGTGCATACGACAGCATCACAACCTCATAGCATACCTTAAGAATAAGAAAGACCTTAAGAGAATCCTTTAGACTTCCCTTTCACACCAGAAAGACACACCAACACCTTGAGCACACCTCACAGTTGATATATTCATTGGTTTCACAAAAAATGTGAAATTCTATATTGTATTTATAGTAATTTTGTCCCCAAAAATTAGTAGTCGACCTCAATTTTTTGGTTGGGTTATCGAACGGAAAAACTCATATCTCCTCATTCCTTGGGAGTTAGAGAGACTTCCATATACCATTGGAAAGGCCTCAAAATAATATTTCCAACCATGTAACTTTTTCTTCCATTTTATTTAGTTATGTACGGTAAAAATTCCCTCAAATATAGAGTATCCAAATTGACCAAAAGTTAATACTTTCAACAATCTCCATCTTGCAATATTTATCTTGGACATATGTAGGCTTGTAATATTTATATTGGAAATAATGTGGGATCCATTTTTTTACAACCCAAAGTGGGCATGTGGAAAAAACCACATGGTATCTCATCCCATGAGTTCCATGTTTAAAAGCTATGCCATAAGGGGACTACTTTGGATTTATACACATTTATGTCAAGGCTCCTTCAAGGGTATTCAAGGCTTATTAAAGTGGACACATAATCATCACCTTTAGGGGATTTTGGGATTTTCTTTATGGATTCTTCTATGGTTGACATCAATGAAAACCAATTTTATGAAAATCTCCCCCTTTGGCATTGATTTCAACTTAGTAAAACAATCGTGTTCCCCCTATCTTTATGCTCTGATCCCAATGATTGTATTGTCCTCTTGTCTTCATAATGACTCCCCATGTCTTCATGCTTCTAGCTTTTTTTTTCTCCCCCCCTTTGAAATCAATGGAAAAGGGTAACTCCCCCTGACAGTATTTCCCTTTTTTTTCTTGCAGAATATTATGGAAATTAATTTGGAGTAGAAATTACTCCCATATTTTGTCGAGTATACTCAAAGGTATCCCTAGGAAGAGGCTTTGTGAAGATGTCTATAATATGTTATTTTGTCTCGATGTACTCCAACTTGATATTCTTTTATGTGACTTGTTCCCGCAAAAAGTGGAACTTGATTGGAATATGTTTGGTCTTGGAATGCATCACTGGATTCTTGGATATTCTTATAGCATTCATGTTGTCATAGAGTATCAGAATAGGCTCATGATATCTCACTTGTATGTCTTAAATGGTTTGATTCATCTAGAGAATATGAGTACAACATGTTTTTGTTGTGATATATTATTCTTCTGATGTGGATAAGGATATTAAAGATTGCTTCTTTCTCAACCAGGACACTAAGTAGTCACCTAAGTATAAATTTGTTCCATTTATACTTATTTTTTCATCAATAATTCATGCCCAATATGCATCTGTGTAGGATACCATATTTAACTCATTTCCTTTCAAATACCATAGCCCAAAATCTATTGTTCCTTTAAGATATATGAAGATCCTTTTCACTACTAGAACATGGGTTTCCTTTTGTGTTGCTTGAAATCTTGTGACTTGTCTAATTACTTGCATTAAATTTGGTCTTGAAGTTGTCACATAGAGTAGACTACCAATCATTGATATGTATATTCCTTTATCCACTTCTTTAGATTCATTATTTTTTCTCAACTTGCAACTGGTAACCATAGGAGTACCGCATGTTTACAGTTTTCCATTTTGAACTTCTTTAACATTTCCTTGATGTACTTGGTTTGGGAAATGAAAATGTCCTCATCTAGTTGAGATATCTGGAGTCCTAATAATAAATTCAACTCCCCAAGTAGGGACATTTAAAATTCATTGTGCATATCCTTGGAAAACTTCTGACTCAATCTATTATCAACACTTCCAAATATGATGTCATCAACATAGACTTCTATGATAATCATACTTCCTTGATCCACTTTTGTGTTGAGGTTACTATCTATATTTCCCCTTCTAAATCCTTGTTGTTGTAAGTACATGTCCAATCTTGAGTAGCAAGCTCTCGTAGCTTGCTTGAGTCCATAGTCTTCCTTTTCTGATACTAGAAACCCTTTTGGTTGTTCTATGTATACTTATTATTTTATTTCTCCATTTAGAAAAGTTGATTTTACATTCATTTGATACACTTTGATCCTTTTGGAGCATTAATCCAGGTGGATTTCGGTGGCCTCTCACCTATTCCAACTGGTTCATTTTGGCAGTTTTCCAATTTGGCAGTTTTTTTCCTAGTTTTTGGGTCCCTGACTTGCAGGGCCGTTTTGAAGCCCTAAACAGCGTTTTTAGGACTCGCCACAGTCAGAAATGACCTATCATAGATAGAAGCAAAATGTGTATTGTTCAGATAGACCTTTCCAAAGGGATATTGTGCACCTAAAACAGAGATCGTATGCAAAAGTTACGACCCCGAGAAGTTGATGTACTAACTTACCCAAACGGGGCCCACGTGACTTTTGGTGCTTCATCTCCTAGGGTTAGGTTTTTGGATGTCTAGGGTTTTTGTCATTCATGTTTATTGTAAAAAATGCCTTCAGAGCCTCATTGCAATCATATTCTTGTGAATGAGCACAGTTGTCGCATCTCTTCTCAGAGATAAGCTGTCACCATTCCAGCAAGCTTGTTTTCCACTGCATTTTACAGTTTCAGCTTATTTCCTTATTGAATAGAAAACCAGTTTTACTGTATCTTTGTTATTATGTGTTAAGCATATTTTAATAATCTGTATTCATTTTTTTATGCTCATAAAATCGGGATCAAGCATGCATAAGCCAAAAACATTCTGATTGCTTCTATTATGGCCATGGGAGCAAAGGTTTCTTCAAAATATATTCCTTCAAATTGACGCAACCTGCCCTCAACGGCGGCCGTTGCACCAGGACCTTCACTATCCATGGCCCGAAGGGTTCAAACCCTTCCTATTCTCCTCAGGAATTCCTTACCCACAGGAACACTACCGCGTGATTCTCCCTTGAGAAGTCGGGAGATCGGACCTCGCAACTTCGCGAGTTTCGCAACTGGAAAATGGACTCTCGGATCCCCGAGACCCGACGCTTCTGGTCAACGTTGACTCTTTCTCGGTATATCGGGACCTCGCGCTATCTCGACTCACGACTAGCGTCTCTATGTCACCGAGTTCTCAACCTCCGAGACCCGAAGTGCCGAGATGCCGATGGCCCGGGATCTCGCAACCTCACGCACTCGTCCCTCCTGAGATCAGACTTGAGGCCTCCAACTCCCGAGATCCGATATCCCGATATCACCTGCCACCTCCTCCGATTTCGACATACCCCATGCAAGACATTTCTGGGACGTCGTGTTTCGCGTTCTCGTGACCTTGCTCTACGAGAAACAGGAATCTTCCATCGCGAACTTCCGATACATCTAACTCACAAGTCAGGTCACGATCTTCGTGATTTCTCCATGACAATTCAAGTCGTTGATTCTCTTCCTCTTAAAGAGTTCCTCCGTTCGCCACCTTTGTTCTGTGTGAACTCCACCCGGTTCTGTTTCCACAGTGAACAAGGAGTTATCCCTCCTGACCTTTTGCTAACTCAGACTTCTTCAGAGATTTCTCAAACACACTCCCTGTGCTCGATTTTCAACCACTCCTAAAAGTGATGAAGTTTTCTGAATCCTGTGCACTCACGATCGCAACAGCTTCGCCTTCCCTTCTCAGACTTGCTACTGAGGCTTCACGTCCAACCTGCACTCACCTGCACGACTTGAACAATCCCAATTTAATCTGGGCAACAGAGAACAAAGGTTCAACTACTTAGCCTCCTCGACACACTCTATGCGGAGGTATTCAACTGCACTCGATGCAGGAATCTCCTGGCCTAAGCAGAGAAACAATTGAAACTCATTCTCTCAGGTTTCTAACCTGATATGCAATCATATAAGCAGCATATAAAAGATACGCATAAAAGGAAGCAAGTAAGCAAAAGCATAACATCAACAACACAAAGGTATCAAACACATCCATGGAAATTGAATCAAAGCTTTCTATTAATTCAATAGTTGTACATGGAGGTTTCTTCACAATCTTTCTGCTCTGCTCTCTCTTCTTTGCTCCTGTATGAATGAATTGAATACAACAATACAACGGAGGGTGCCTATATTCCATTTTCCCTCTCGACAGCTATATCTGTCTAATCTAAACTTAATTAACTTATCTACTTGCATTTATTCTAGTAAATGCCTCAACTACCTAAGGACGAGAGATTATCTGCTCAAGGTCCGTTACAATGTACAAGTGCGCTTCATCACATCAACGTATTAATGTTTGGCGCAGCCATATTACAAGGTTCCAAAATTTGAATGCTGGCGATGTCCAACTGTTTTCTCTTTCTTCCCCGTGCTGGATCGCTTGATAGGGGAGTGATGCTCCTGCATCATACTCCTCGGCTCAAAAGACTTCATGGGCTCCTGTCCATGAGCTCCTGTACAGTCTGTCCATGCTTCAGTATAACTGCCTCTATCTCCCAGCTGGCATCCTCCACTGGGTGGTTCTTCCATTTCACCAGGTATTCAAAATACTACTTTCTCCTGGTCTTCCTGCCTACTCTCTTGTCCAATATGCACTCTATCTCAGGCTTCTGTGCAACTGGCAATTGTTTCTGCCACTCGATCACTGGTTCCTCAACAGTACCAGCTCCTGCATCTTTGGCCTTATATGGGTATAAGTCCGAAATGTTGAAAATCGGAGATATCCCGATGCCCTCTGGCAATTCAAGCTCGTATGCATTCTCGCCAAATTTCCTTAGAATTTTGCATGGCCCGATTTTCTTCATCTTGAGCTTGTTGTATGTCCCCCTTGGGAACCTTTCTTTCCTCAGGTGCGCCAGAACCATGTCTCCAACCTCGAACTGAAGTTGCCTCTTCTTTTGATCGACTTTGCGCTTGTATTCCTGATTCGTCTTCTGCAGTCGCTGCTTCACCTCTGCATGAAGTTCTTGCATCGCCTCAATGAACTCCTCAGCTCTCGCGCTGCTTGTCTCAGCCTGTTCTGACTCTCTAAGCTCAGACACTCCTCTCGGCTGCGTCCCATACAAAATCTGGAACGGGCTTCCGCCTGTACTCCGATTCACCAAATCGTTGTACGCAAATTCTGCCTGTGGTAAAACCTGATCCCAACGATTGTGATGCTCCACCACTAGGCTTCTCAACAGATCCCCCAAGCTTCTGTTGACTACTTCTGTCTGCCCATCTGTCTGTGGATGGTATGCAGAACTGAATTCCAAGTCAGTCCCTAGCTTCTTCCATAGCGTCCTCCAAAAATGACCTATGAACTTCGTATCCCGATCCGAGACTATGCTCCTGGGTAATCCATGCAATCGCACGATCTCTTTGAAAAACAAATTGGCGATGTGGGTCGCATCGCTCGTCTTATGGCACGGAATGAAATGTTCCATCTTCGAGAACCTGTCCACCACCACAAAGATGGAATCCACTCCTCGCTGATTTCTCGGCAAACCCAACACAAAGTCCATGCTAATGGCTTCCCATGGCCTCTCAGGTATGGGTAACGGCTGATAGAACCTTGTGTTCTGTTTTCGGTCTTTCGCGTGTTGACATATCCTACACCTGTCAACAAATCGCTTTACATCTGCTCGCTTGCCCGGCCAAAAATATGACTCACTCAGCTTGGCGAATGTTTTGTCATGTCCGAAATGACCTGCTAAGCCTCCGTTGTGCTTCTCCTTCACCAAATTCTCTCTCATAGAGCAATCTGGAATGCACAATTGGTTGCCTTTGAACAGCAATCCATCCTGAATCAGGAAATCTATCCATGGGCTTCTATCTCTGAGAACTGGGTTCTCGGCTGCCTCGTATGCTTCCCCGAAATCAGCATCACCTGCATACATATCTTTCAAATTTTCAAAACCCAAGGTTTTGACTCTGAACTCCTGTAGCAGCAAGCATTTCCTGCTCAAGGCGTCAGCCACCTTGTTAGCAGCTCCCGAAATGTGCTTTATCACAAAGGTGAAATTCTGCATGTACTCCACCCACTTTGCATGCTTCTGATTCAGCTTCTCCTGCTGACTCATGAACTGCAATGCATGATTATCACTATACAACACAAATTCTTTGGGTATGAGATAATGTCTCCACTTCTTCAATGCCTGGATAATGGCATAGAATTCTTTGTCGTACGTGGAGTACTTCAATTTTGCATCATCCAGCTTCTCGCTGTAGTATGCCACAGGTCTTTCATCCTGACTTAAAACCCCTCCAACAGCATACCCACTGGCATCACACCTTACTTGGAAGGTTTTCTGAAAATCTGGCAGCACCAGAATTGGCTGCTCGGTTATCTTCCGCTTCAATAGGTTGAAGCTCCTTTCCGCCTCAGCTGTCCACTGAAAAAATTTATGCCGCTTTTTCACAGTGTCCATCATTGCAGCACTAATTCCACTGAATTTTCGAATTAACTTCCTGTAGAAGCTTGCCAACCCATGAAAGCTCCTTACCTCAAAAACATTTCTCGGCGATGGCCAATTCCTGATTACATTCACCTTCTCAGGATCCATCTTCAATTCGTTAGCCGAAATTACAAAACCCAAATAAATGAGTTCTGTCTACATGAAAGAACACTTCTTCAAATTGATCAGTAGCTTCTCCTGCTGTAATATTCTCAGCACAATGGTCAAATGTTTTAAATGCTCTTCCCTGGTTTTACTGAAAATCAGTATATCATCCAGGTACACCACCACAAATTTGCCAATGAATTCCCGCAGGACTTCATTCATCAACCTCATAAAAGTGCTTGGTGCATTTGTCAAGCCAAACAGCATGACCAGCCATTCATACAAACCCTCATTTGTCTTGAATGTTGTTTTCCATTCATCTCCCTCTCTCATCCGGATCTGATGATATTCGCTCTTGAGATCTATCTTAGAAAAATAGTTTGCCCCACTTAGGCAATCCATCAAGTCGTCCATTCTCGGCAATGGGAACCTGTACCTAATGGTGATCTTGTTTATGGATCTGGAGTCTGTACACATCCTCCAGCCTCCATCCTTCTTTGGACTTAGTACCGTTGGAACGGCACATGGACTAAGACTCTCCCTCACTAGTCCCTTATCCTGCAGATCCTGAACCTGCCTTTTAACTTCCTCGTTCTCCTGAGGTGTCAACCTGTACGCTGCTTTATTCGGCAAACTTGCTCCGGGTATGAGGTCAATATGGTGACTCACACTCCTCATCGGTGGCAACGAACGAGGTAGTTCGTCCACGATGATGTCAGCGAACTCTCCCAGCAGTTGTTGAATCTCCTCTGGCAAGTCGTCCACTCTTGTGCTTGTCAGGACAATTCTCGGCTTCCTGACAACAAAGAATTGTGGATCCTCATCCTTCTCCAACTCTGTGAGAAGTTCCTTCTCACTCATGAGAAGTATTGTGCTGCTTACTTCCGGCTTCACTTCTTTATCCTTCATCAGCAGCAACGTGTGTGTTTTTCCATCCTTCTCCAAGGTGTATGTGTTCATTCTCCCATCATGAACAACATTTGTGTCAAACTACCATGGTCTTCCCAAAAATACATGACAGACATCCATGGGAATGACATCACACAAAATCTCATCCCTATATTCACCCATTTTTAAATTAACCAAGCATTGTTTCGTAACACATACCTGGTGTCCCTTTTGCAACCACGTCACTTTGTAAGGACTTGGGTGTTTGCGCGTCTTCAGCTCCAATTTCTCCACCATCTCGGTCGAAACGAGATTATCTGTGCTCCCACTGTCCACTATGACCTTGCATTTCCAGCCCTGGGTCTTGCAAGTTGTTCTGAATAGTCGGCATCTCTGAGCTATGTCCACCTCTTTCTCGGGTTTCAAAAGGACCTTATGCATTCCAAGCGACCTTCCGTTGTCCGCATCCTCACTCTTAACATCACGCCTCCACTGTGCCTCAGCGATGTGAGCTTCACTTCTATCCACCTTCCTCTCTGGACAGTCAACGGCTTTATGACCGTCTTTACCACACGTGAAACATGTGATAACTCCTCCTCGACCTCTTCCTCTACCTCGGGCACGAGGAAATGTATTTGCATCAGCATATCCTCCTTGCTGATCATCTTGCAGCCTCCTCGGCTCAGCATTTTGCTGCCTTTGCTGTGAGGTTCCACCTCTTTCAACTTTACCCTAAGGTCTCTTCCAATCCTCCTTGGGCTTCTGAGTTCTTTCTTGGGCAACTGCTTTGCCTCTAGGCTGGCTTCGGCCTCGGCCTCACTGACCTTGCTTGCGGCTCAGCTTCTCTTCGGCTTTCAGAGCCATCTGGTATGCATCCTCAACTGTCCGGATGGTCAGCATGCTCAGCTCATCCTGAATGTCATACCTAAGACCATTCAGGTATCTTGCCACTTTCTTGTCATCACTCTCCCGATGACCAGCTCGAATGTTGAGCCTATAGAATTCTTCGGTGTATTCTTTTACCGTCATCAACTTCTGCCTCAGGTTCTGCATGCGCCTGAATAGAGTGATCTGGTAATCCCTCGGAATGAACTTCGCCTTCATCTTGGCAATCATCCGATCCCAGCTTTTTATCTTTTGTTTTCCTTTGGAACGCCTGTCTGCCTGCAGCTCGTCCCACCATAAGGCCGCATGTCCCTTCATCTTGGTGACAGCATGTCTCACCTTCTTGTCCTCTTCGATATCCTCATAATCGAAGTAGGTGTCGAGTGCTCGGATCCAATCCAGCAACTCCTCAGCATTTAGACTCCCCTCATAGACGGGAATGACCATCTTTGTCTTCGAGCTCATCCTCGAAATAGCCTTGATCAACCTCTCGGTTGCAGCATCCTCTGCTGAGACCTCCCCTTCATCATGTCCATCTTCCTCCTCAACCTCGGGATCGTTGAACTCTCCTGCATCGGCTCCACACCTCTGGGTGGTCTCCATATCTTCGAGTCTTGCCCTGAGATCTCGTATCTGACGCTCCATCTCTGGATTCCCTGCTGGATTTCCTGCTTGTCTACCCCTTCTTCGGGCATCCCTATCCTCACGATCAGGTGATGGCCTTTCTCTTCTGGGCAGCATTATGTACCCGCTTCTCTCTGCTATCTGAACAAAGATAACTTCACTTCCCTTTCCATGCTCTGATACCACTCTGACACAAGTCGTGAGTATCAGAGTACTCTTCTTTTTCTCCTTCCCTTCTCTTGCCTGCAATACACAGGCAAGATCTTCAGGCTCTGATACCACCTTGACGCAACCTACCCTCAACGGCGGCCGCTCCACCATGACCTTCACTATCCATGGCCCGAAGGGTTCAAACCCTTCCTATTCTCCTCGGGAATTCCTTACCCACAGGAACACTACCACGCGATTCTCCCTTGAGAAGTCGGGAGATCGGACCTCGCGACTTCACGAGTTCCGCAACCAGAAACTGGACTCTCGGATCCCCGAGACCCGACGCTTCTGGTCAACGTTGACTCTTTCTCGGTATATCGGGACCTCGCGCTATCTCGACTCGCGACTAGCGTCTCTATGCCACTGAGTTCTCAACCTCCAAGACCTGAAGTGTCGAGATGCCGATGGCTCGGGATCTCGCAACCTCGCGCACTCGTCCCTCCTGAGATCAGACGTGAGGCCTCTAACTCCCGAGATCCGATATCCCGAGATCACCTGCCACCTCCTCCGATTTCGACATACCCCATGCAAGACATTTTCGGGACATCGTGTTTCGCGTTCTCGTGACCTCGCTCTACGAGAAACAGGAATCTTCCATCGCAAACTTCTGATACATCTGACTCACAAGTCAGGTCACGATCTTCGTGATTTCTCCACGACAATTCAAGTTGTCGGTTCTCTTCCTCTTAAAGAGTTCCTCCGTTCGCCACCTTTGTCCTGTGTGAACTCTACCCAGTTCTGTTTCCACAGTGAACAAGGAGTTATCCCTCCTGAGATTTTACTAACTCAGACTTCTTCAGAGATTTCTCAAACACACTCCCTGTGCTCGGTTTTCAACCACTCCTAAAAGTGATGAAGTTTTCTAAATCATGTGCACTCACAATCGCAACAGCTTCGCCTTCCCTTCTCAGACTTGCTACTGAGGCTTCACGTCCAACCTGCACTCACCTGCACGACTTGAACAATCCCAATTTAATCTGGGCAACAGAGAACAAAGGTTCAACTACTTAGCCTCCTTGATGCACTCTATGCGGAGGTATCCAACTGCACTCGATGCAGGAATCTCCTGGCCTAAGCAGAGAAACAATTGAAACTCATTCTCTCAGGTTTCTAACCTGATATGCAATCACATAAGCAGCATATAAAAGATACGCATAAAAGGAAGCAAGTAAGCAAAAGCATAACATCAACAACACAAAGGTATCAAACACATCCATGGAAATTGAATCAAAGCTTTCTATTAATTCAATAGCTGTACATGGAGGTTTTTTCACAAGCTTTCTGCTCTTCTCTCTCTTCTTTGCTCCTGTATGAATGAATTGAATACAACAATACAACGGAGGGTGCCTATATTCCGTTTTCCCTCTCGACAGCTATATCTGTCTAATCTAAACTTAATTAACTTATCTACTTGCATTTATTCTAGTAAATGCCTCAACTACCTAAGGACGAGAGCTTATCTGCTCAAGGTCTGTTACAATGTACAAGTGTGCTTCATCACATCAACGTATTAATGTTTGGTGCAGCCATATTACAAGGTTCCAAAATTTGAATGCTGGCGTTGTCTAGCTGTTTTCTCTTTCTTCCCCGCGTTGGCTCGCTTGATAGGGGAGCGATGCTCCTGCATCACAAATTGAGCATATCCTTTGCACACTAGTATTTCTTTGTTTCTAGTTACCTGTCCATCTTCGTTTAACTTGTTTCTAAAGACCCATTTTGTCCCAATCACATTTTTTTCCTTTGGTCTTGGATCTAGTTCCCATGTCTCATTCTTCTCTATTTAATTTAGTTCTTCTTCCATAACCTTGATCCAATGTTCATCATTTCTGGCTTCCTCAAAGTTACTTGGTTCAACTATGGACAGTAATGAAAAATGTCCTTGTTTAGGTGTATGTTCTTGATTTCTTCTTATGGTTTTTACTCTGGCATTTCTATCTCCAATGATTTGTTCTAGTGGATGATTCTTCTGAACCCAACGGTTAGGTGTCCTAGAAGGTGTCTAAAAATATTATTGGTTGTCTTCTTCTTGTTCTACTTCTTGGTGTTTCTCTTCTTGTTCTTCTTGTTCTTCTTCCGCTTCTTCTTTCTTTAGTTCTTCATTTTCTTGTTCTTCAAAGATATTTGAATTTCTGCTTTCCTTCTTGGTCTTCAGAAAGTCATTTTCATCAAATTTTACATTGATGCTTTCTACTATCTTGTTGAGTCTTAAATTGTATCACTTATATGCTTTTATTTTGCATGAGTACCCAACAAATATGTCTTTGTCCACTTGGGAGTCAAATTTTTCAATCTTCTTCTCTTCCCTTTTTATGTAACACTTGCTTCCAAACACTCTAAAGTTATTGATATTGGTTGGTATTCCTTTACATAACTCATATAATGTATTATAACTATTCCTTCTAATCAATCCTATGTTCAAGATATGAACGGTTGTATGCAATGCTTGTACCCAAAATATATCACTAATCTTGGAGTCATTCAACATGGTTCTAGCCATTTCTTGTACATTTTGTTTTTCCTTTCAGCAGCTCCATTTTGCTGAGGTGTTCTAGTTGTTGAGAATTGTCTTTTTATTACATGTTCTTCACAAAAATCCATAAATTCATTTGAAGTAAACTCACCTCCATTATTTTATCTTAATCATTTTATTTTCAAATCAGTTTCATTTTCAACCAGTTCCTTGGATACCCTGAAACATTTAAAAGCTTCTGACTTTTTCTTGAGGAAGCAAACCCAAGTCATTCTAGTGTAGTCATAAATGAGTATCATGAAATATTATTCACCAACTAGTCATTTTTTTCTAGTGGGCCCACTTAAATCATTGTGTGCAATCTCCAATGGTTTTTTCGTAGAGTATTCCTTTGTCTTGAATTTAACTTTTGTTTGTTTTCCATGCTGACAGTGCTTGCACATAATATTCGTTGGCTTTGTAATTTATGGCCTTTCTCTTACATCTTGCTTCTTGTTGATCTTGACAAGATTATCAAAGTGTATATGGCCCATTCTCTTATGCCAAATCCAACTTTCATCTTCTTTTCCCAAACAACATCTTTCTTCTTTGATCTCATTTAAGATGTATATGTTGTTTGGAGTCCTTGTCGTTGTTTCCACTAGTCTGCATGATCCTTATTTCCTTATTTCACATTATTTTGAAATGAATATAAGTGTGTGTCCCTGATCACACATTTATCTCACACTTAGCAAGTTATGCTTCATATATTCAACAAGTAGGACATTTTCTTCCACGACTTATTTATTTCCAAGACCGACTGTGCCTTTTCCTATAATTTTGGTTGAGGTATCATTGCCAAATGTAACAGACCCCTCTTTTTCTTTCTTTAATTACAAATTTGGTTTTGTCTCCAGTCATATGCGTTGAGCATCCACTATCAATATATCAATGGCTTCTTCTATTTTGGKCTTGTAAGGCAAACCCACATTCCTCAACCTTCAAATMTTCTTGCTTCCTTTTCCAAGTTCTTTGTTGTTCCCCTATATGATTGAAAGGAACATGCCTAGTTTCCCTTGAAGAAACTATCAAATCACTTCTCTAATTTCCRGCTATGTGTCCAAAATTGTTATATKTGTAGCATTCAATTTCATAACCCRGAGCACTAAAACTATTATAATTTTTTTCAAATGCCTCACAAGTMTTTTTGGGATAATTGTCTTCATAATTGTTCTTGGGATTTTCATAGCTACTTATGTTCTAGGTGTTTCTTCCCTTTCATAGGCTCTACAATTTAAGGCTTTATGCCCAAAATTATTGCAAGAATAACACAAGCCAAGAAAAATTGTTAAGAACCAAATACCAAAATAGCATAAAAACCTCAGAATAAGTACTCAATGCCTTGACAAAGAAAGAAATTCAGATAATAAGCCTCTTCAAGGGGGAAACCTCCTTATACATCATATGAATTCACCAATACAAGATGATTCCAAATCAAAAGGTCTCCTTAGTATATATAGGAGACTAGGAGGTACAATTACAACTAATGGACCCAAGCCGACATAAATAAAATAACAATACTAATGTAATATGCCCCAATTAAGGGGTAATGTGACATGATTTAGGGATTAACATGCCCCTCCCCTTCATAAAAGTGTTGTCCTCAATGCTTGGGTAGTTATGGATGCTTCTATATAAAAGAATCATCTTCCCATGTGAAATCTTCAGCAGGTAGTTTCTTCCACTTAATGAGATGCTCTGAAATTGATTTATTCCTCAACTGGTGAATTCTTATGTCAATGATAGATTTAGGCTCCAATATGATTTTTCCTTCCTCTTCAAGTTCTAGAAATATAGTTTGAACTGGATCTTGTCACCTATAACCTTCTTTAAGCATGAAACATGGAAAATGGTTTGTGCTCGCGAATATGCAGGCAACTCCAATGTGTATGCCATAGTACCAATTTTTTTGCAACACCTTATAAGGGCCATAGTACTTTGCTGATAATTTATTATCCTTCTTAGCTTGCTTGAGGGACATCTATTTGTATGGTTGTATTCTTAAAAATACCCAATCCCCTACTTCAAAACCTCTTTCACTACAATGTTGATATACTTGTTGTTTCATGTGATTTTGTGCCATGGTCAGGTTGTCCTTTAAGAGTTGGAGAACTCGTTATTTATGCTCGATGTGATCTTCCACTGCTTGAACCCTAGATTTTTCTTTTAGAGAAGAAGTGATGGACAGTGGGTGATATCCATAAAGCGCCATAAATGGTGTCATTTTTTATGAAAGGAAGTGTTATACCACCATTCTGCCAAGGGTAACCACTTGAACCATTGTGTTTGTTTATCAGAAACAAAGCAATGAAGGTAGCCTTCTAGTCATTTTTTCACTATCTCAGTTTGTCCATCAGATTGAGGATGATAAGATGAGCTATGAGCCAATTGAGCACCCAAGAAAGAAAATAATTATGTCCAAAAATTTGCAGTGAAGATGGGATCTATGTCACTTATAATAATATTTGGGCTTCCATGTAGTTTTTGAATTGTCTCCATGAATGCGGTAGCAACTGTACTAGCTTTGAAAGGATGAGAGAGTGCACAAAAGTGTGTGTACTTGGTAAGTCTATCAACAATCATCATGATGATACTCTTTCCTTCAGACTCCGGTAACCTTATGATGAAATCCATGGAAACCTCCTCCCAACACTGACTTGGAATGGCTAATGGTTGTAAAAAACATGGGGTCTTAATTGTTTCCACCTTATTTTATTGGAAAACCAAACATTATGCCACAAACCTTTGAACATCAGTTTTAAGGCCATCCCAAAAAAAATCCCTCTTGACCTTGTATTAGGTTTTCAAAAATCCTAAGTGCCCTCCTACAGGATAAGTGTGCAATTCCAAAAGTACATTTTTTTTTGTATTTGGGAGTTCTTACATAAATATAAGCGATCTTTTTACCATAGCGAATCATTTTTCCAAGTAAATGTATCAGATGCACTAGAATCTTGTTGCAACCTTTGAATGAGAATCCACACTTATTCATCATTCTTCCATTCATCCTTTGCTTCCATTATCCAACCAGTTTGGGTGATAGAGATAGCACAGAGAAATTCCTCAACGTCTTCATCCTTTCTTGAGAGTGCATCTGCCACAACATTTTGCTTCCCTTTTTTGTATATGATTTCAAAGTCATAACCCAACATCTTGGTCACCCATTTTTGTTGCTCTTATGAGGATAGTCTTTATTCCAATAAGTATTTAAGACTGTCATGATCTATTTTGATATTGAAGTTCCTACCTATTAGGTAAGGGCGCCATTGCTTCAATGCATGTAGTATTTCCATCATTTCCTTCTCATAAATGGGTTTGTGCAAGTCCTTTCCCTTGAGTATTCGACTTTCAAAATCAAGGGGCCTTCCTTCTTGCATTAGAACAACACCAATTCCATTTCTCGAGGCATCACATTCCACAATAAAGGTTTTTGTGAAGTCTGGTGTGGTCAAGACAAGAGCTTTGCACATTGCATGTTTAAGTTGTTCAAAATCTTAGGTTGCCTTTGGAGTCCATGAAAATGATTCCTTCTTAGTTAATGCAGTTAAAGGTGTTTTTATTCTTCCATAGTTCCGAAAAAACTTGTGGTAGTTACCTGTCAAACCCAAAAATCCTCTAAGATTCTTCAATGTTTTGGGAATCAGCCAGTCCACCATGGCTTTAATCTTGTTAGGGTCTACATTGACACCTTCATGAGATACAATATGACCCAAATGCTCTATCTCCTTCACCCCAAAGAAACATTTGGACAGTTTGGCATATAGTTTTTGCTCCTTCAGTAGTTGTAGCACCCTGTCAACATGTCGAACATGATCTTCCCAAGACTTTCTATATATTAGTATATCAACAAAAAATACTAACACAAATTTTCAGAGGAAGGTCTTGAAAATGGAATTCATCAACCCTTGGAATGTGGAAGGTGCATTCGTAAACCCAAAACGCATTGCCAAAAATTCATAATGTCCTTCATGAGTTCTGAATGTTGTTTTTGGGATATCTTCTTCCTTCATTCTAATCTGATGGTACCCCGAATGAAGATCCAACTTTGTGAAGTATATTGCTC
>JZKD02S1662100.1:55227-79779 GCA_000966675.3 Picea glauca
CTTTCTCACAAAGTTGGCTTCTTATTCATTGCCTGAATCATCACTATTGTTGGAGTAGGGTTTTGACCTTGGCTTGTTCTTTCTTGTCTTCTTGGAGGCTTGAAAGTTGCTTCCCTTCTGGATGGATTTTCCTGTTATGTTCTTATTTCATATGTTGTGAGTATTCCATGTAATTCATCCATGATCAACGTGGCCAGGTCTTGTCTTTCTTATAGAGATGATATTTTAGGGTCAAATATCATTTGGAGAGATCTCAGTATCTTTTGCACAATAACTGAATTTTCAATATTTTCTCCTAGTCCTCTTATAGTATTCACAATTTCATCAAATCGAAGAAAATAAGTTGCAGTATATTCATCTTCCTTCATTCTCAAACCTTAAAATTGTCCTTCGTAAGTTTGAAGCTTGGCCCCTTTGACTTTAGCATATCCTTCATAAACATTCTTGAGCTTGTCCCTGATTTCCTTTGCAGAATCACAATACATAACTTTAACAAATTATGAACCTATTATACCACTTAGAATGGAATTCATAGCCCTTGAATTCTATTCATTGATATTTTTCCCGGCATTATTTGTTGGGGGAGAATCTGGTGCAGTTTATCCATTTACTACAGCTTGTAAAACATCAAATCCTTGTTCCTACAAAAATGCTCTCGTTTGTATGCTCCAAAAATCCTAATTGTTCCCATCAAACAATGGTGTTTCATTTTTGGTAAACTCTCCTTGATTATCCATGATCTTCCTTCCAATCGTTAGACTTTTCCTGAAGGAACCTGCTCTAATACCAATTAGAATATTCACCAATATTGAGAGGGAGGGATGAATCAGTAATGACCACTTTTTACCATTTTTACCTTTAAGTACATTATGTAAACATTTAACCATTAACAATTCCATTCATCATCACAAAACAAAACATACACAAAACACAATGATTTTTATGTGGAAACCCAAACGGGAGAAAACCATGAAATGCTTTTCTTATATCATGTTAATATTACATTCATAGGAAGAACCAACTTCCAAGATTATCTAGCACCAACTGGAAGGAGGTACCAACCCCCTAATTTACTAGCACCAACCTAAAGGAAGCTCCAACTTCATGATATACTAGCATCAAATGGAAGGAGGCACCAACCCCATGGATTTACTAGCTCCAACCGAAAGGAAGCACCCACTCCATAAATCACAGGCACCAACCTGGTGAATTAAGACACCAATATTCTCAACTGAGCACCAACTCAATAAGATATCACCAATCCAAGATCTTCATACACAGAGTACTTTTGACTTCACCTACATGCTTCATTCAGTAGAAAATACTTCAAACCCTAGTAAGCCTCATAAAATCATTCCCAAAATGTAATCACTAATGGAAACATTCACTGAAAACAACATCCATTCATGGCAATTTCCATCAATGGAAACATCCTCTCACAACAACATCATGGAAACATCACAACCTCATAGCATACCTTGAAAATAAGAAAGACCTTAAGAGAATCCATTAGAATTCCCTTGCACACCAGAAAGACACCCCAACACCTTGAGTGCACCTCATACTTGATCTCTTCCTTGGTTGCACAAAAAATGTGAAATTCTATCTTGTATTTGTAGTAATTATGTCCCCAAAAATTAGCTGAGTCAGCCTCAATTTTATGCCTGGGTTATGAGACGAAAAAAATCATATCTCCTCATTCCTAGGGAGTTAGTGGGACTTCCATATACCATTGCAAAGGTCTTAGAATAATATTTTCAACCATGTGACTTGTTCTTCTATTTGAGTTAGTTATGTAGGGTAAACATTCCCTCAAAGATAGTGTATCCAAATTGACCAAAAATTAATACTTTCAACAATCTCCATCTTGCAATCTTTATCTTGGACATATGTAGGCTTGTAATATTTATATTGGACATATTTTTGGCTCCATTTGTGTACAACTCAAAGTGGGGATGTGGAAACAACTAAATTTTATCTCATCCCGTGAGGGATATGCTTAAAAGTGATGTCATAATGGGACCACTTTGGAGTTATATACATTTATGTCAAGGCTCCTTCAAGGATCTCGAAGGCTTCTTCAAGTGGACACAGCATCATCACTTTTAGGGGCCTCTAGGATTCGCTTTAGGGATTCATCTAGGGTTGACATCAATGAAAACCAATTTTACAACACTCAACTTCCCTAATCCTTTTAATATGGCATCTGTGACCCTATAAAAGTAAAAGAATGTTATTCTTTCATAAGCAGGTTCAACGGTTACTAGTAACTCAATACCATTGAAGAATATTAACCTAAAACTATTTTTTTCTATAAAATGGGGATCTAACACTATATTGGCATGTTGTTTGGATTGAATAGTATGTCTGTTGTATTCAACTACATCATCCTAAGAATATGCAAAGAGTTCATCCACAAGTTCATTTAGATATACTTAGATGATTAGGTCACATATCAATTTGTGAAGGATCATATTGCATATCTAAAATAAATGCTACAAGGCTACCATATATATAGTGTCACTATCAATGTTTATAATTGTTCACTTGTCTCATACTTTAGAAATATATTAGATTAACAACATTCCATGTGAAATTTTCTATATTGATTTAGGCACAATTAATTTTATGCTTGTGTGTGATCATTTTCTCTAGAACAAAGTACGTAGATCCATGAAAATGAAATGCTAGGCTTTAAAACCCAAATAAATCACCATGTTTAGTGTTTTTCCTATGTGTTATTATTTATTATCTCTAGAACAAGGTAATAACATCCACATAAATGCAAGAGTAGTGCATAAAACCCAACTCAATCACCACGTTTAGTGTTCTACCCATGTGTGTTGATTTATCGATGTTATAACACGGTAATTAGATCCACAAAAATGAATTTTTGGGACATAAAAATCGACTCAATCACCATGTTTAGTGTTCTCATGACTATGTGTGTTGATTATTTTTTGAGGGATATGTTTTGATAGAAAAAATGGTCAATGATACAAAGGTTTATAAACATAAATACAAGTCTCTCATGTGCACAGCAACATACTAACATTGATAATTTGATTATCCATTGCACAACTTGATAAATTGTGATCAACTAGTACATTTGATAATATGATATATTTAGTTTTCCATTATGACCACAAATACACCTTCACATTGTCAAAATTGTAGTGCATTTCTTATTTTTTTGGATAATAATGCGAAATGGCATATGCTTTTAGGGTCATGTCCAATGTTTTATAAATTTATAGAAGCATAGGCACAAATAAATTAACTAACACCATGCCATTATCTGAAAGTAGGCCAGTATAACCTCCTCACATAAATCTAAGTCTTCTATAGATGTACAGAAGTGTTAAGATAACATTGTTGCAAATGAAAAATCCATGTACAATATTGATCATGATGTTGCATACATTGAAAAGAAACAAAAAGTGGGGTTCTCATTCATTATTTATATAAGCATTTAAAAATAATTATTTTTTATCTCTTCCTTCTATGGACATAATATTATATTGAAGTTTTAAATAACATTACACCACTGTTTGAAAGTAGGCCAATATACCCTCCTCTCATATATTTGAGTCTTCCAAAGATCTATGGAAGCATCTTGATTAGATCGTTGTAAAAGTAATATCCATGTATAGTATTTGTTCTAATCCAAAATGAACTACAGTGAAACAAAAGGTGTATTTCCCATTCTCTATACATTAGGACATATTTGGTTTAATTGTTACTTATTTCTTTCTCCCATGGATGGAATCGTGTCTTGGAAATTTAACTAATACCATAGAATTTCTAAAAGTAGGCCAAGATGCCCTCCTCCCATGTATCTAAGTCTTTTGAATATATATGGAAGTATTCCAATGATATTGTAGTAAAATTAATATTCATGTACAGTAATTATTCTCATCCAGTATGGACCATAGTGAAACAAAAGTTCAAGTTCTCATTTTCTATTTATTACAAGACTTTGGGTTAATTATTTATTATTTCTTCCTCCCGTGGGTGGAATCTTGTCTTGAAATAATTAATTAATAACAAACCATTGTCTGAAAGCAGGCCAATATGGCCTCACATTTATTCGAGTCTTTCAAAGATATATTCAAGAATTCCAATGAGATCATGGAAAAGAAAATATCCATGTATACTAATAATGATGCATGATCTACAATGAAACAAAAGGTGTGGTTCTTATGCTTTCATTATTTCAAGCCTATAGTTTTGTTTCTTTTTTCTTATCATTTTGGAATTGATATAATATTATGTCTATGCATACATTAATGTGATGCAAGTAGCTCTAGATGTTGGTGACCACATGGAGGCCTCCACCTCTCCCCCCAACACGTGTTGTGTTGTCCAGACACGTGCCACCTCACCTCCCCCTCATGGGCCTTAAACACCCTCCCCCCTGAGACATGGTTCCTTTACTCACATGTGTTGCCTCTGTACCCACCTTCATTTCACACACTCCAACAGTCTGGAAACCTTAATGGCATCGGACATGACACCCCCTCATCCTCGCACTCTTCTTTCAGCCACCCGTGATCTCTTCTCTCATTCTCACCTTTCATCCCTTGCAAACTGGCTCTCAACACTCCATAGACGATGTCTCTCTACTCTCAGTGCAAGGTGGTGGCTCCTCTCTACACCCAGTCTTCTCAATTTCTTGCTCATGCCTCCTCATCAGTGTGCCACCCCCACCCTAGGGTGAAGTGGTCGTGGTAGGTGAACCCCCACAGCTCCTCACCCACCCCTCCTAGCCAACCAGGATGGCTTTTATCACTCAGTTTCAACTTCATTATGGCAATTGCTTGACAACTGGGAAGACGAGATCTCTGACTCCCTCTCGGCATCCTGTCGCACCTCCAAGCACCGATGAAGCTATTGGGTCGTCAAAAATATCCTCGTTCATTCCATCCTTAGCCTCACGTGCATCTTCATTCCTAGCCCCTCTATCTCACCTCGCTCACCCCACTCCCCCACAGCTCTCCCTCCTCCCTTTGCTTTTCCCTCCCCCAGCACTTTTCCTCCTCCCTCTACAGCCCACCCCAACTTCTCGACGCCTCAAGAGACTCCCAGCATCACAGTTGAGATGACTCCTCTAGGCACACATAGCTCGGTGAAAGTGACTGCTCCAGGCATGAAAAGCACATTGATTTCCCCAGGCACACATAGCTCGTTGAAGGCTCCCGACATCAAAACAACAGAACTATCAGTCAAGCATCCATCCTCGGACAGCTTCATCTCATCCAACGACAATGATAGTGATTTTGGTGGATGTTCAGTTATTGAAGAAACTCCTATGGACAACCCCCATTCTTGATGTTTGGGCCTCTGCACCACTTTCAGGTTTTTTTAGCTTCTATAAGCTTTATTGGTTTTTCGGAAAAAAAAAAACACACAGACAATCAAACCTAAGTTTTTTTGTAAGCCTGGTTTCCCATTAAGGGCAGGAATAATTCGCAAGTCTCTCCCTGCCTGGTTTCCCACTAAAGGCAGGCCCATTTTTGTCCACTCTCAGGGACATTCTCTGTGTTTTTTTACTATATTTTATTATATGTTAATAGATTACCTCCTGAACTTACAAAAAAAATGTGATGCAAGTAGAACTAAATAGATATATTTCAAATATTTCTTTTGATAGTGTTGATAGTTTTAATGGGAGAGGGTAAGGAGGATCAAGTGTGATATCAACTAGAAGTGATCTTATCGAGAAAAAAAAATTAATATGTATGGACTATTTTCATGTTAAATGAGGGAAATGTTATAATGAGAATCAAAGCAAGGATGATATGGAGGTTTCAACAAAGTTCAAGCATCTTGTCAAGAAGTGGAACCCCAACCTACTTCTTGATTTGGACACCAAATTTGTACATAATGGGAGCACATGTCGCATTTCTCCATCCTCAATACATGGGATAAGACTATTTTTTATGGATGGTGTAAAATCTCCATACATACATGAAATAGGGAGAATGGAGTATGTTGGCCCATTGTACAACTATAGAGATTGAATGTTCTTAACTAAATATGTGAAAAGAATGTGGATATATGGAATTTTGGTAAATTATAACAGTAGAAAAGAAACGAATGAAAACAAAGGAGCACCTATCTATATTGATGGAAGGCTAATATATTTGGGAAATGTACTTGTGGGGTTTATAAGTATTTCATAGCTAGATACCAAGTACAAAAAGCACAATTGTGTGTCTAAGAAGTATGAAGAAAATTGGATTGTGATATGTCTAATGAGAACAATAAGTGCAAGGGAAGAATTATTGATAGAGTATAATTTGACCTTATTTGAATTACTACATTATAAATATTAATAATTGAGATTGACCTTGTTTTTACCAATAATCTATATATTTTAGATTTAATTTGCAAGTGTATAAGCATAGTTTAAGAGTTATTTGTAAGGTGTACATGCTCACTCTTTTCTATCTCACAAAAATCCATAATTATATCCCTTAATTAATTTTATATATAATATCCATTATTGATATCTAAATGGATAATATTATTACTTACATTATTATTGTTTAATGATAATAATAAGAATAATTTTGCATAAATTTATGTGTAGGGATTATGACAAGGGGTTATCGTTCATGTCCATGTCGTTGTGACCAATTACAAGTAGGGGATTCAAAATATTTGAACAAGATGGTATACGAAGGACATAGAAAGCTTCTTCCTTTAAATCATCATTTTTTATCGATTAAGAAAGAGTGAGTTTGTAAATGGAAATGAGGATATTTAACCACCTCCTCTAACAAAGACACCAACAAATTGGTTAAATTTGTATTATGGGTGTTTAGAATCAAGGGAAAGTTCTAATGGAACGAATCGATTATCTTAATTATATGAATAGTGTTATTGAAAGGACCTAAAGATAACACATTTGTTAGAACCAATTCATATTTTTAAAAATTATGTCTCTTTTTGGAGACATGTCTCCTCTGAAGAAATGGCTAATAATCTATCTACTAACAATTACTTGAAAGAATCATATACTAAGAAGTATGCATAGCCAAAGTATGTTGAAGTAAAGCAAGATCAACATAATTTAATAAGAGAAAATTATTGAATAAAAATGAGGTATAAATTGTAAAAAGTGTAATGTCTACCTTAAAGACTCTAACAAGATATGATTTTTTAGTAAAGAAAGTCTTTACTATTGATAGACATGTTATTGGTTTCAAGTCCCATGATCATCATAATGTGTTGAAGATATGTTATTCTATCTCATGATTAAAAGTAAATTCATCTTATTTATAAACACACACACACAAATGTATGTACAACTAAATTATTGTTATAAATTCCAACATTTTAATTGATGATATTTTTTATACAACATGTTTATCCTATAACTTTATAAGGTTGTTGTAATGTAAAATTCCATAAATCCTTACAAGTAGCCATGACAAAGTTGTCATATGTTCTAAGGTAAATATCATTAACTCTATTACTAGTTAATCCGTCATTACATTAAAAATTAGTCACATACATTATTACTTGAACTACCCCTTCTACAATGATTGTTCAATATTAATAATGAAATAATTATTTAATATTTTAATAATAATTAATATTTAAAATGATATCATAATGTTGTGTTTTGCATTAACTTGAATATAGATGGATCACTCATTGAAGACTAGAGAAGTTTGCAAAAACAAATTGCACCTTGAATAAGGAACTACCATAAAACTTCATGGATATTCAAGTATGCATCTTAGTGCATTTAGTGGATGATATTGAATTAGTTGGTGTTCTGAGTACTAGTTGGATGTTTTTCTTAGAAAGGTACGAATGAACAAAAATCATTTGTAAGGAAACAAGCACAACCAGAGGGTTGCATGGAAAAGGGATATGTTTTTTTTTAATCTTTCTCCTTTGTGAGTAGATAAAGTCACTTTATGTTAATGCACCAGTCATATGGAAGGTCAAAGACAAAATATAAAAACAATTGTTAAAGTAAAATGAAGAGTGTTGTACCTTGACAGGTAATAATAGATGATTGTACAAATTTCCTACTTATAAACAAATTAATATAATTTATCATGATAATCATAATATTTATAAAATTGAGTACATTCAGCTCAGTACTTCATAACGTCATCTAATTATAATTATTTCATATTTCAATGAGACAGAAGAAATAGATAAATTCATGTTATACAATTCAGATATAGCAAGATATTGGGTGGAGTCTTATATCATTAAGAAAAAAATAAGAGGAAGAGATTAAATGTTTCAAAAATAAATATAGGAAAGCATTACCAAATGGAATACATGAACATTGGCCAAATCATTGCACTAATAATTGGGTAAAATAACGCATATCAAAGAAATGCAATATTGCAAGTAGCACGAGGCTTAAAAGGAATGCAAGTGCATTAAGCATCACTATAGGATGTGCCCACATGAGGTTATATATGATATTTCTCAACCTTGACCAAATAAATAAATAATCATAAATACATATAACTACATGCAAGTATCCCAATCGGTTAGCTTGAGTGGATGTGTTTTGTGGTTTTAATGCAAGAGGTATCGAGGTCAAGTCCCTGGTCAGCTATATTTTTTATATTGTTGGGCCTCACTCGATGTCCCCACTGAGTTAGGCCCCATAACCAGGGCCGACGGTTTACCTCGTTTATCGTCCATGGATCATGGGGAAGTACTCAGAGGGTTTTCCATGAGGGTTTCATTGGGAAAAAAAACTACATGCAAGTACAATAAATAGTATTCAATGTTCATGCTTGAATTATTAAAACAGTTGTATTATCATGATGTATACTAGTTGCATAAAAAAAATATTGTTTATTCATAATCATGTCATCACTAACATTACATGTGTTTAAAATCCTTTCAAATTTTATAATAGATATGTTTGTACCATTCAATGTATGCATATGGCCATCATTTTCTAAGAAGTGAAAGACACAAGATTGTGTAGTTGTGGTGTCATTCCAACAAATTGGTCATTCACATGCTTTAGATAAGAATGTTATTGATAGTGACTTGGAATATGTGTCAACTATAAGGGAAATTATTGAGATAGAATATCGTGAATAATTAAATCCAACACTATTCAAATGCAAGTGGTTTGAAACCTTTAATAGATATCATGCAAGGATAGATGAAGATATGCATCTTGTTTCAATTGACCCAACTATTTTTTTATCAAGTAAAAATGAGTGATATCTATGTCCAAGTCGTTATAGTCAAGTGTTCTTTCACCCAGAGGTTTTAAAGAAATATGGTTTCTTATTTCATGCACACCTAGAGGTAAACAAATTTTCACGAATGTTGATATTCTCTTTAAAAAGAGATCATGGACCAATTGGGTGTTAAGCCATAGATCAATAACCATTAATATCAAGGAGAATATGAGTCTTCGGATCAATACTATATGTCTAGACCATATCATGATCATTGGATTACAAAACTACAAATGAATACTAATGCATACTAAAGAAACACACTTTTACCTAAAGACACATTAGACCAAGTAGATCTTAACTAACTCCTAACTGTCTAAATATCCAAACATCCCCCCTTAAGAACAACTTGGAACAGAATTGAAGGATTTACAAAAGTGACACAATACGATAAGGAAGGAGGCATTAGAGCCTATTCCTCCCTTAATGACAACTTCATAAACTCCTAACATAGATCGAAGTTTGGAAACTTCACTTATGTAAGATACTTTGTGAAAATGTATGCAACTTGATCTTCTATAGGGAAAAAGAGCACTTCAAGAACTCAATCATGAATGATCTTTCTGATGAAGTGAATTTGTATATCAATGTGGTTTTTGTGTTGATGTTGAACTGGATCTTTGGTGATCTTAATGGAACTTTGATTTTCAACCAAAGTGTGGTTGGATGCTACTGCTAGAGTCTAAACTCTGAAAGGATCTGTCAAAGCCACAAGGTCTCTTGACTTTCATTAAATGATTCTTAGTACTCTACTTATGTTGAATAAAGAGAAAGAGCCTATTGTTTCTTGCAATCCCAACTAATATGCCCAGAACCAAGAATGAACACATAACTTGCAATATATTTTCAATCATCAGGTTTGTCAGCCCAATCGAAATCAGTGAAACCAACCAACAAAGGATTCCCCCCTAAATGGTAATGTATCCCAAATTGAGTTGTACCCTAGAAATATTGAAGTGTCATTTTTTCTACTTTCCAATGGCTGTCATGGGGTGTTTGCATATACCAAGAAACAAGACCAACAATAAAGGAAATATCATGATGGGTATGAGTCAAATACAAGAGGCTACCATCTAGCTGAGGATACGAAGTGGCATCCACTTTGGGTGTAGTACAAGTGGTGGAAAGTTTGACTCCATATTGGAAGGGATAAGGGGGTGGTTTACAATATTCCATGTGAAATAGATGAAGAAGGTCACATGCATTCTTAGACTAGGAAAGGGAAATTCCTTCATTAGTTTGCAATACTTGGAGGCCAAGGAAATAATGCAAATAGCATAAGTTTGTCATTTCAAATTTATTATTAAGGATATATTTCACACTAGTTAAAAGTTTAGGGTCACTTCCTGTGAGGATAAGGTCATCAACATAAAGAACAAGTATTATGAGATGGATTCCTACTTTATTGGTATAGACATTGCGGTAAAAATGACATCTATAAAATTCGGTGTCAAGAATAAAGTTATCCATTATATCATACCAAGATCGAGGAGCTTGCTTAATACCATAGATAGATTTATTAAGGCAGCATGCAAGTTTGGAGGCATTATGAACATATTCAGGAGGTTTTTCCATCTAGATTTATTCTTAAAAATCCCCATGCAAGAAGGTGTATTTAACATCCATTTGATGGATCTCCCAGCTATGTGAGGTAGCAAGGGCTACAACAAGGTGAATGGAATTCATTTTGTCTATGATGGAAAAGGTTTCATTATAGTCAATTCCTTCAACTTGAGAGAATCCTTTGAGCCTTAGGTATTTCAACATTTACATTTAATGCATATTTAGTTTGGTATGCCCATTTACATCTGACATGTTTCATCCTTTTGGAAGAGGTACAAGATCCAAAATATCGTCCACCATTAAGGAATGATATTCTCCATTTATTGTTGTGTCCCAATCTGTATGGCCAAAAGCTTTTGTGAATTTGTTTGGATCATGAGCCTTTGAAACTTTATCCAAAAGAGAGGAGGCTCATTGCAACTATGAACCTGTGTGACACTAATATATAGTATCACCTACAATATCACTATATGATTATTGTGTTGAATGGACCCATCTGGGAAGCGGTGGAGCAGGTGCAGGTTCATGTTTAATGGACTCATCTAGAGGAAAGTGAGCAGGTGGAGGTGGGTTTTCATCCTCACTGTCATCATCTAAAGAAGAAACTAGAATAAGACCAGAACATGGCACAAATGTTGAATATCATTCGCATGCTTAATATGGAACAAATGTCTAATTAGGCTCGCAGGCCAAGATATTTTCATCAAATTTAACATCTCTTCTAATAATTATTCCATTGGAATGAGGTTGAAGAAGTCTATAACCTTTTACATCTTCAGAATATCCAAAAAAAATGCACTTCTCACTTTCGAGATGTAATACTTTAATTTTCTCATAAGGAATGTGAGCCCATGTTTCACTACCAAATGCATATAAGTGGCTTACATCTGGCTCAATTTTAGTCCATGATTCTTTCGGTGTTATTTCTTTTAAAGTCTTTGTGGGAGTGTTATTTACTATGTAATCGGCACAATTGATGGCTTCCACCCAATAGTGAAGACATAAACTCTTAGATTGGATCATGCAATTAGTCATTCCCTTTAAGTTTTGATTATTTCTCTTAGAAACACCATTATAATGTGGTGTATATGGAATAGTGTGTTGCATTTGAATGCCCTGTGTAGTGTAGTGAGTTACAAATTTGTTGTTCACATATTCACCTCCATTATCAGTTCTTAACCTTTGAAGTTGATGTCCATATTTTTTTTCTAAAAGGGACTTATAAAGAAAAAATATATCAAAAACTTCACTCTTAAGTTTTAATAAATAAATTAAGTTTTCTAGAGAAGTCATCAATGAAAGTATTGTGTTGGGCACTACAACCCTCCATTTCCATTGTAATTCATTTGTAAATTTATTTCAAAAAATGGATCCCCTTGCATTTTTAACTTTGATAAGCTCCTCCAATAGGTTCTTTACTTAGCTCTTAACCCCATCCTTCAAATTACACTTCCTTCAATCTACATTTCTCAAAAGAAAAAACACTTAAAAATTTGTTTCAAAACAAGTCTCTTTATTTCTCGACAAAGTTGATTGAAACTCGTCTAATGTGAATTGGAGGAGTTACCCTCAACTCCTTTGATGTACATCGGAGGATTTTCTCCCAACTTCATCAATAATATTTATTGATTTCTTACTTTTCCCTCTGATTGGCCTTTTATCACCCAAGTTATTTATGACTCATCTAATGAAATCGGAGGAGTTAACGTCAATTCTTTAGATTTCATCAGGGGATTTGTCTTCATGGGCTCTGACATAACCAAAACACTTTGTCTAAGTTTTCCAATGTACATTGGAGGACTTCCCACAAAGTCTTCTGATGTGCATCGAAGGAATTAGCCTCAACTTCAACTATTTTAATGCCATCTACCCACATTTAATGCACAATTTATCTAAAGCTTATAAATATGCTTTTCTTCCTCATTTCAATATTATCGTTGAGAATCAAAAAGTTGACATTTACCCAATGAGAGCACATGAAACCTTGATTCTCTCATCCTCAACCTACTCAACACCCTCCACGTGTCATCTAGCAGATAGGTAAGCCCTTGCTATGGGTTTCTTTTTTTCCTTCTTTTCGTTTTTATTATAAAGATAGGGTTAAGTTTTATCGTGGTTTTACTTTAGCCCTAAGTTTTTTGATAGCTCCTGTATTGTTTTCCCCCCCACTTCTCCCCATGTATCGAACTTACCCCATCTCCACATGCCAAATTTTTATATAAGCCTAATAATTGTCGAACCAGTATAACAGCGCTAAGGCTATCCACCAAGGAATTTGCAAACAAGTTGTCGACTAAACCCTTGTATATTGACAGCCTTACTAGTATTCTCCATCAAAACCTTTTTCCCTGACCCTAAGCACGAATTTCATAGTTTTGGTCTTGAAAGCTTCGATTTAAAGGAATAGTTATAGGATCACTTTCCTCAAGCATAATTTTTTTAATTTTAGACTTGGATTGAAATCTGCATTGAGACTTGATGTGAACTCAACAACAAAACTGACACTAGAACCCTCAATTAATCGCGAAGAATTTGTATCCTACTTCTCTAATCTACAAATGGTTTTCGGAATGTTTCTCATCAACTCCTCCAACGTGTCAGAGGAGTTAGTGCTAACTTCGCTAATTAACCTTCATCGATGAATTTCTTGTCAACCCTCCCAGTGTGTATATGAGGTTTTCTATTCAACTTTGTCGGTGGCTATCGGAGTTTTTCAAGACAACTTCATTGAAATCCATCGGAGCAATTTTTACCAACTTTGCCAATGATTTTTGGAGGCTTTCCTACAAACTTCACCGATAACGTTCGGAGCACTTTGCGCTAACTCCGTCGATTATTATCGAAGAAATTGTTAACAAATCCTTTGATTTACATCGGAGGAGTTAACATCAAACCCTTTGATTTTACCTTCCGGACATATTTTGAGTCATTCCCCTCTCTGACCTTCATCAAATCATTCACCATGCCTACTATTACGCTTTCTTATTCAGATGATGACTTTCCACCCAACATTAGCATCAGTGATTCCTCAAGTATGGGCACTGAAAGACTTAAAAAAAATATTTCTAAATGCATGCATTAGTTATAGTATTTTCTCTCACATTGTATTTGTTTTTGACTCTGCAGATACATACATGTCTCCCAAAAAGAAAGTGGTCAGCAAGACAGTTGTCATCGAAGCTTCTGGGAGTGGCGAATAGATTGAAGATGAACCAGAGATAGTCGGGGCCATTTATGATGAAATCGTTGGTGCCCTAGAAAAATAAGGAGAAACACTCAAATGGGGTCAAGTATACCAAATGTTCAAGAAGCCAAACTACATCATCGACGTCGAGGATAAAGATGAATTAAGAGTCTTCAAAAATATCAGAAAATCGGGGATATTCAAAATTGCATCCCGAGTTATTGTTTTTCCATGCGTCGATGCAATCTCTTGAATCCTAAAACATATAGACCTAGGAAATAGACACATCTGCAACTCTAGAGAGGAGCCAATAGCATCTTTTCATCTTTGAGACTTAGCAAAATATTATCATATTGAAAATGGAATGAAGAAGATAGACAATAATCTGCTAGTTGATTTCAAGCACACTGCCAAAAAAAAATTCCCCAAGTGGTACAAGTCGGACAAGAAGTTCAAACACAGACCTAAAGGAGGCTACCCCACAACTGCCTTAAGGAATCCATACCAATACATGGTTTCCATGTTATTACAACTCTACGGAGAACAAGACACATCTCAATTCTCTTTGTCGTACTTGCCATTAATCTACTATTGTGCAGACAAGGGAGCATCATTCAACTAGGGTGACATTTTTCTGCCAATCTAGTAGAAGCGATCACAATCATATCGGAATCCCAACCAGGGACCTTCCCTAGTTTTCACATGTCCTCATATATTTTGGACATTATGTGTGTGGCTCATCAGTACCCCAAAATGGGATGGAGGTAGCAACTTTCAAACCAACCAATTCACATCTATTGCAAAGTGATTTGGGAGCATAAATACCGGACAGAATACCAAAAAGTGTTTGAACATTTCATGGGCCCCTTATATGATTTCATATTCTTCACACCTCCTCCATGCATGACAGACAAAGCAAGTGTAGTAATCAGGATAATTGGGGATTGGTTCTTCTTAGAAAATGGTACTTGCATCAGAATATATGGTTCTATGAAATCTCCTCACCTTCTCCCATGGTTCATGCCAGATAGGTTGGTTCTCCAAGGAGTATCATACTAAATGGTAATCCGCGAAGTGGGAGGATATTTGTATCAAGCCAAGAAGGCTATATGGAAACCATTAAGAAGGCTATATGGAAACCATTAACACTATACATCAACAATTATTGTTTCTCAAATACCAAACAAGAACATGAAGAAGTGAATACCCTACTTTCTTATCGCTTTGGAGCAGAAATATTTAGAAAAAATGACCCAAAAGGGGTCGTAAAAGATTATTGTAATAAGATAATCCTTCAATGGGAATACATGAAATACATCTAGGATGAAGAAGAGGTGCATCGCAATGCACGTACTTATGATGATTTTATCTTCAAAACACGATGCCAACCCATAGGTAGAATCGCAGATGAAGAAAAGGAAAGGGAAGAAGCCAAAAGGAAAGAAATGGAGAGGTCATCCCCCCCTTCCATTTCTATACATTCAGTTTCCACGTAATAAGAAGAAGCCTCGAAAGACAAGAAAAGGAGAGAAAGAAAAATTCTCTAAGAATAAGAATGATGCTTCCAAGAAAAAGAAAAAGATTGAAGTAGAGAAATCCAAGGCTGAAGTAGAAGCAAAAGCAATTGCAGAAAAGGAAGAAAAAAGGAAAGCAGCAGTAGATAAGGCAGTCAAAGACGAAGCAGAGAGGATAGCCAAGGAAGTTGAAGAAGAGAGGAAAAAGAAAGGTGTCGAGGCCAGATATTTCACTCAACCAATGGATATTGATGTTCCATAGGCATCAATAGTAGGCACCAGCACTTAGACTTCATTCATTGGTTAGGGACTAGGACTCTGGGCCCCGTTTCAATCCAGTGAAGTCCTAAATCTAAGAAGCTTCACTTATGATAGTAATTATGGTAAGATCATAAAATAACAGATAAAGAAAGTGCCAACAACTCAAGGGATGTCGATCTTAGTTCTCACACAAGTTCCCATGACAGGGGATGTAAGGGATAACCCAATAGCCACTGCTTCAGTCAACACCACATTCATGAATGCTAACAAGGATGATATTTGGAGATTGTGCCAATAAAATAAGGAGAAAGAAGAAAAGATTAAGGATCTCAAGGAAAAGCTTAGATGGGTAAATGTCGATGAAAGAAGTATGCATAGTTTCAACACCAGTGTTGAGAAAGTTAGGAAAGAACTGGAAGAGGCCATTATAGACATGTATTCTCACTTACACCTCTTCCAAAAAAAATCTGCCACAATTATAGAGAAAAATATTCAAATACAAGCAAAACTTACTTGGTTCAACATGATATGAGAAGGAATCAACAATGTTGCTAGGTGGAGTGCAGAAAATTTGATGCGCCAGCTGAGCTATATTAATCATCAACCTCAGAGAGGAAGATAGATATGTATGCACTATAATTTTGTGAACAAGCCAGGAAAAGAGCAGATAAATAGGTCACCAAATCAATGGATGTATCCTCTAAACTACACAAGGTTGCGCTGGAGTTTATTAAAGGAAGCCAACTACCTCAACTAGACGAGCATGGTAAAAATCTGGTCAAGGAAGAACTGGTAGACAAGGTGCACAATAGCACAAATCACAGAAGATCAGTCGTTAAATTTTCCACCAAAGTTACTACAGACCTGATAGAGTATCATCTCCTACAACCTATCAAATTGAATACCATGATATAATAATTCATGGAAACACTGTTAAAAGATATGAGCACCCTCGAAGATAGTATAGTTATGCATAATGCAACACTGGAAGAACTAACTTACCGTAGGATCAGATATTTGTATGATCAACTCGAAATCTAGACAGCATACCTTATGGGGGAAATTTATTGAATAAAGACAAAATAGCAATTAAAAATTTCTATTACCTACCTCTCATTTTTTCGTTTTCTCAACCAACTTCAATTTTGTCTTTATAGTACACTTGTCACTAGGAAAGAGGAAATCGAACAGTTTTTGTAACAACTTCTTCAAGAAGAATACAAAGAGTCACTCATGAGTTACAAATTATTGTATAAAAGAGGGAATGTGCCCATTTTGTAAGGGCTCTTCAAGCATTGTATAGACCCCAAGAACTGATTCAAGAACTTATACTCTGTTAATGAATATTGAGAAGCCCTCGGGGCCATTTTTCTAAAAGAAATAAGAATCTATGTGTGAAGTTGTCTTTGTTTTGAACTATTTCAAGTGGGATGTATGGTGTTCACATGGACTGTAATAATTCTTGTTGTTTATGGACTAATCTTATGCACTCTATGTTATTCCATAATTTTGATTATTCTTTCACATATCTTTAATTCATGATATTGTTGGGTCGTTAACATATGAAAAAATATAATTTAGATTGTTCTGGTTATATGTAAGCATACACTTGTTTATGATTATGCACTTCCATTCCAGCTTCATGTGTGGGAGTTTTATGCAGAGTTCGGTTTCATTTACAGCTCACCTGGTCACTTTAGTATGCTCCTAGCTAGGATAGAGTAGGATAGATTAACAATAGATTAGTTTTCTTCCAATACATAGTCTTAATCTACATCTTTGCATTGCATATCCATTCATCATTCATCTTCATCGTTAGACTAGACTGTAACCGGTCAAACCCAGAAAAACAGCAATGGCAGCCCGACCAAATTCCAAATGGGTCTCCTAAACCAAACGATGCATAGTCTAGTTGGGACCGTGTACCGAGGAGTACCCATTACTATTGTTGGTTGAATTATGCCTCGTCAATAGAAATTTAAGAAGTAATTAAATCCATAGAAAGAAGGAGAAGGAAGCGGACCACACAAATCACTATGAACAAGCTACAAGTAGGTTGAGGCATGCCTAGAGGCACATTTGTCATAATTATCTCAATGATGTTTGTCAATAACACAATGAGTACAAACACCATCTCTGCAAAAAAGGAGAGGAAATTCAATCACCGTATTTTGATTACATATTTGTTGCAATGAACGATAGTTTAGAAGACCAAACCTCTCATGGGCCAAAGTTTGCTCAAGTCATCACTATGAGCAATAAAAATTATGAAAATTTTGATGACCCAAAGTTGTCAAATGTGTACAACCTTGTAATATCATCAACAATTCCAATTGCTAGAACATGCTTAGGATATTTTAAATCCTTGATTACAACTTAGAGAGATAAAAACTATATTGTCTTACCTTCACCTAAATGAGTGATCTGATATACTGATAAAAGGTTGCAGGAAATACTTGGAGCACATAATACATCATTGAAATGGTCATCATCTAATTGAATTGTTCTAGACCCTACAACACTAAGAGATCTATCATCACCAACAAATAGTTATTTGGTGTTACATTCATTAAGAGAAGAAAAAATGGCTTTATCCTTAGTCATATTATAAGAGGCTCCATAATCAATAAGCCACTCATCAGAAGAGGAAACAGTTGTTGCATTGAAGGAGAAACCAGAAGCAAAAAGTGCATGTACATGAGAAGAAGAGTTATAAGAAGAAGAATCAAGATTGATGATATGCTTCTTCATTGTTGCTTCTAAGGCCTCTTCCTTTTCAAAACATTTACACTCCAAATGACCATCTCATCCACAAAAATCACAATGCATGTCGGTCTTCTTACTTTTGTATTTTGGTCATTTTCCACCATTGGGGGTATAAGCTAGCTTAGAGTGTTTGGGACCCTTGTTTTTCTTATTGTTGTGAGGATGTTTCTTCTTTGGAAGCTTGGCTTTATCTTTTTGTTGAGCCACTAATGCTTTGTTATATGTACCTACAGTGTTGATCACTCCAAGATGCAGGAGATTATCTTGCTCTCTAATCAGAGAATCACAAAAACACTCAAGAGTGGGAGATTGATAATAATCCCCTAGAGATTCTCTAATGGCATAAGAGGTAGATACAAATATATAATATTCACTACCAAGCTTAGCAAGAATAACATATATGCATCAATCATCCTTCATATCTGTTTTACAATTTTTAAGTAAAATTTTAAGTGTTTTAAACTTAGATAAATAATCTTCAATGCAAGGGAAATAATTGGGATTTAAATTCATTAACCGATTTTCAAGCTAGTGGGTTCACATCACATTGTGTTAACGAAATACAACTTCTAGCTTATCCCAAACTTCATCTAGGTCACTAATTCCTTGAAGGTGAAACATAAATCAGGAGAGATGGACATTCTAATTAATCCATGTGCTTCATCATTTTATCATCTCATTGGATTTATTTTCAACATCATTAGGGGCTTGTTATTTTCCCCGGGTAATCTGGAGCAATGCTTTACTTCTTAGTACACTCTCCATATGGGATTTCCCTGAGAGGTGGTCGATACTAGTAAGAAAAAGATCACTTGCACTAGCCATATTAAAATATTTAGGTAATATGGATTAAAAATATTAAACTAACTATCTAGATGGAAATATCTCGAAAAAATAGGCAATTTCAAAAAAAAAAAACACTAAAAATAGACTTTGGATGTGAAAGTTATGCAATTTTTAAAAAATGCATAAATGGTGACCAAAGTGCCACATGGAAGGTAGAAATTGGCCCACACAATGATAGATGCACAATAAGGTTGTTGAGTGAAGAAAAAAAAATCCTTCCCTTCTCTAATTTTTGCCTATAATCTCACTTTTACAAATAAGTTACTTATGAAATGACTCACTTTTATAAAATAAGTGAGAATCATTTTTACAATAAAATTACTTTATAAATTAAAGTTTCATGCAAAAAGTAACTTAAAAAAAGAATATTAAAGTTACTTTATAGTCACTTTTATAACTTAAGTGAAATGCACTTTACAATAAAGTTATACATAGTAAATAAGGAGGGGGGTTGTTTTTACTGTTTTCCTCAAAGTGTGTACTTACCCTAAAACCCCATGGTTTTGTCTGCAAAAAACTTCAACACGCCCTCACACGAAAACAAGTGAAAATTTGAAGAAGAAAAAATTTATGAATATCAACAATAATGGGGTTAGATCTCGGTTAACTTACCTGGAAAATGAAAGTTTTCTCATTGTTTCTGATTTGCTAAGCTCACATAGAGCACAGAGCAAAGACCATACACAACAAATAAAATACTTTCTACTATGTTTCTGATTTGCCAAGATTGCACAGATCACACGGTATAGAGCATATNATCTTATGCACTCTATGTTATTCCATAATTTTGATTATTCTTTCACATATCTTTAATTCATGATATTGTTGGGTCGTTAACATATGAAAAAATATAATTTAGATTGTTCTGGTTATATGTAAGCATACACTTGTTTATGATTATGCACTTCCATTCCAGCTTCATGTGTGGGAGTTTTATGCAGAGTTCGGTTTCATTTACAGCTCACCTGGTCACTTTAGTATGCTCCTAGCTAGGATAGAGTAGGATAGATTAACAATAGATTAGTTTTCTTCCAATACATAGTCTTAATCTACATCTTTGCATTGCATATCCATTCATCATTCATCTTCATCGTTAGACTAGACTGTAACCGGTCAAACCCAGAAAAACAGCAATGGCAGCCCGACCAAATTCCAAATGGGTCTCCTAAACCAAACGATGCATAGTCTAGTTGGGACCGTGTACCGAGGAGTACCCATTACTATTGTTGGTTGAATTATGCCTCGTCAATAGAAATTTAAGAAGTAATTAAATCCATAGAAAGAAGGAGAAGGAAGCGGACCACACAAATCACTATGAACAAGCTACAAGTAGGTTGAGGCATGCCTAGAGGCACATTTGTCATAATTATCTCAATGATGTTTGTCAATAACACAATGAGTACAAACACCATCTCTGCAAAAAAGGAGAGGAAATTCAATCACCGTATTTTGATTACATATTTGTTGCAATGAACGATAGTTTAGAAGACCAAACCTCTCATGGGCCAAAGTTTGCTCAAGTCATCACTATGAGCAATAAAAATTATGAAAATTTTGATGACCCAAAGTTGTCAAATGTGTACAACCTTGTAATATCATCAACAATTCCAATTGCTAGAACATGCTTAGGATATTTTAAATCCTTGATTACAACTTAGAGAGATAAAAACTATATTGTCTTACCTTCACCTAAATGAGTGATCTGATATACTGATAAAAGGTTGCAGGAAATACTTGGAGCACATAATACATCATTGAAATGGTCATCATCTAATTGAATTGTTCTAGACCCTACAACACTAAGAGATCTATCATCACCAACAAATAGTTATTTGGTGTTACATTCATTAAGAGAAGAAAAAATGGCTTTATCCTTAGTCATATTATAAGAGGCTCCATAATCAATAAGCCACTCATCAGAAGAGGAAACAGTTGTTGCATTGAAGGAGAAACCAGAAGCAAAAAGTGCATGTACATGAGAAGAAGAGTTATAAGAAGAAGAATCAAGATTGATGATATGCTTCTTCATTGTTGCTTCTAAGGCCTCTTCCTTTTCAAAACATTTACACTCCAAATGACCATCTCATCCACAAAAATCACAATGCATGTCGGTCTTCTTACTTTTGTATTTTGGTCATTTTCCACCATTGGGGGTATAAGCTAGCTTAGAGTGTTTGGGACCCTTGTTTTTCTTATTGTTGTGAGGATGTTTCTTCTTTGGAAGCTTGGCTTTATCTTTTTGTTGAGCCACTAATGCTTTGTTATATGTACCTACAGTGTTGATCACTCCAAGATGCAGAAGATTATCTTGCTCTCTAATCAGAGAATCACAAAAACACTCAAGAGTGGGAGATTGATAATAATCCCCTAGAGATTCTCTAATGGCATAAGAAATAGATACAAAGATATAATATTCACTACCAAGCTTAGCAAGAATAACATATATGCATCAGTCATCCTTCATATCTATTTTACAATCTTTAAGTAAAATTTTAAGTGTTTTAAACTTAGATAAATAATCTTCAATGCAAGGGAAATAATTGGGATTTAAATTCATTAACCGATTTTCAAGCTAGTGGGTTCATATCACATTGTGTTAACCAAATACAACTTCTAGCTTATCCCAAACTTCATCTAGGTCACTAATTCCTTGAAGGTGAAACATAAATCAGGAGAGATGGACATTCTAATTAATCCATGTGCTTCATCATTCTATCATCTCATTGGATTTATTTTCAACATCATTAGGGGCTTTTTATTTTCCCCGGGTAATCTGGAGCAGTGCTTTACTTCTTAGTACACTCTCCATATGGGATTTCCCTAAGAGGTGGTCGGTACTAGTAAGAAAAAGATCACTTGCACTAGCCATATTAAAATATTTAGGTAATATGGATTAAAAATATTAAACTAACTATCTAGATGGAAATTTCTCAAAAAAATAGGCAATTTAAAAAAAAAAAACACTAAAAATAGACTTTGGATGTGAAAGTTATGCAATTTTTAAAAAATGCATAAATGGTGACCAAAGTGCCACATGGAAGGTAGAAATTGGCCCACACTAATTCCTTGAAGGTGAAACATAAATCAGGAGAGATGGACATTCTGATTAATCCATGTGCTTCATCATTTTATCATCTCATTGGATTTATTTTCAACATCATTAGGGGCTTTTTATTTTCCCCAGGTAATCTGGAGTAGTGCTTTACTTCTTAGTACACTCTCCATATGGGATTTCCCTAAGAGGTGGTCGGTACTAGTAAGAAAAAGATCACTTGCACTAGCCATATTAAAATATTTAGGTAATATGGATTAAAAATATTAAACTAACTATCTAGATGGAAATWTCTCRAAAAAATAGGCAATTTCAAAAAAAAAARACACTAAAAATAGACTTTGGATGTGAAAGTTATGCAATTTTTAAAAAATGCATAAATGGTGACCAAAGTGCCACATGGAAGGTAGAAATTGGCCCACACAATGATAGATGCACAATAAGGTTGTTGAGTGAAGAAAAAAAAATCCTTCCCTTCTCTAATTTTTGCCTATAATCTCACTTTTACAAATAAGTTACTTATGAAATGACTCACTTTTATAAAATAAGTGAGAATCATTTTTACAATAAAATTACTTTATAAATTAAAGTTTCATGCAAAAAGTAACTTAAAAAAAGAATATTAAAGTTACTTTATAGTCACTTTTATAACTTAAGTGAAATGCACTTTACAATAAAGTTATACATAGTAAATAAGGAGGGGGGTTGTTTTTACTGTTTTCCTCAAAGTGTGTACTTACCCTAAAACCCCATGGTTTTGTCTGCAAAAAACTTCAACACGCCCTCACACGAAAACAAGTGAAAATTTGAAGAAGAAAAAATTTATGAATATCAACAATAATGGGGTTAGATCTCGGTTAACTTACCTGGAAAATGAAAGTTTTCTCATTGTTTCTGATTTGCTAAGCTCACATAGAGCACAGAGCAAAGACCATACACAACAAATAAAATACTTTCTACTATGTTTCTGATTTGCCAAGATTGCACAGATCACACGGTATAGAGCATATGCAAACTGAAAAGAGTAGAAAACCGAGAATAAAAACAACAAAGCTGAAATATTAACTCATAAAAAAAATTAAAGGGTGTATTCAAACTTGGTACCTCCAAATCTAACAAAAATGGTCATATCTTGGGAAAACGAAAACCTTTTCGAATGAAACAAAAAGTATTTCCAACTAGAAGCAACACTCTGGATGAAATGGAATAGTCTTCCCAACCAAGAAATACACAAAAATAATAGAACCCATAAATGTGGCAACATAGGTTCAGTATCTCGATCAACAACGGGAGCAGGTTTTCAAATGGGCTCTAATACCATGTTCGAGAAAACAAAGTATTCTCACACAAAATGAACACCTTAAGCAATCACTCAAACAACTAGATCAAAGATCATAATACCAGTGTTTTATGTGGTTAAAACCCTTTAAGAGTGAAATAGTCAATGGCCCCAACCAACATGGCCACTTGTGGCAATATATTAATGCAAAAGAAAAAAAAAAGTACAAAAGAAGTTTTTCACAATCGATCTTCAACAAATGACCCTTCATGCTCTTTAAATAGAAATCATAGAACAATTGGGTGTTAATCCATGGATCAATAGTCATTAGTATCGAGGAGAATATGAGTTGTCAGATCATTCTATGTCTAGAACATATTGTGACCATCGGATTAGATAACTACAAATGCATACTAAAGAAACACAATTTTACCTAAAGACACATTAGACTAATTTGATATTAACTAACTCCTAAGTGTCTAAATATGTCTAAATATCCTAATAGATACCTCCTGGATGTCAACTATCAACTATTCTCTACACATCATTATAATATTGAGGCATGCCTAAGATATCCTCTAATTCCCAAATAGATTAATTTAAGTTATCATAAATATCATTGAGTATTTATCTTTTGAATGAATCCAAATAGGATTTGTATATTAGAGGGTAGATTTAATTATTCTATAAAAAATTAAAGAGATATGAATAGATTTAAAATGCAAAAGTCCATTAGGTCTAGTGTGAAATGTTGAGAGGATGAGTGTTCTTAGAATGAGAGGAATTGCCTAGGGTCTTTCCTCGAGTTATATATATATATATATATATATATATATATATATATA